>JACTOM010000930.1:1067064-1101731 GCA_015832385.1 Elymnias hypermnestra | reverse complement strand
AAAAAAAAAAAAACGGAAAATTCAAAGCAAACATGGGACATAGCTATGTTTTGTTTACTTATCTTGACAGCCTTTCTTTAAATGACTATTAAGTAATTATATCTTTTTTAATATCCATCGGTTTGTATGTTTCTTCAGGTTATTCTGTGGAACAGATGGACCGATTTCAATGAGACTTGGCTATTTTAGAAACAAACGAAAGTTTTCTCCATATTGCCTCACATTTTAAATGAATTTCTTCATCAATTAATATAACAGAAGACTTTGTTGTCCATCAGTGTAATCGTCAGACTTTATAGTCAACAACTAACAATTATCCAGCTATTAAAAATTGACTTAGATCGCGAAATATATTATTTTGTAACGTAAAATCCGTAATTACAAGCTATTCGGCACCAAAACTGCGTAAATGGGGTTTTTAACGTAGTTTTTTAATTTTGTAATCTCACTTTTTCGACAAAATGAGCACAGAACATCCATTTTGTGTACAATTTCTAATCTATCAAGTTTTATTGCCCGTGACTTGAATACGAAAAGATTTATATACAAAGGGTCTTTATAATACGTTTATTATTTAACATATGAGATTTATTTATAGTTATTTTACATCACAGAAAAGAGTATGTTACTCTATAACACAAAATATATACAAGTAACCTTTACATAGTATATAATAAAGTAGCCTCCGTTGTTTGTTCGTTTAGATCTTTTAATCTATTTAACATATTTTAATACAGTTTTCTACAATAAATAGAGTGTTTAAAAAGGAAGTTTTATATGTATAAAACATATATATTATAGTACAAAAAAACTGAAAAATTCTAATATTTGTAATGTCATGTCGTAACAAATATATATTTTTATGCGTTCAAATAGCAAACGCTGGCTAAACTTTACGCGATAGATCAAATTAATATATTACAAAATTGTATATCTTAAATTGATCGACATAAAAGTCTATAATGATATATATTTATCTTTAAATGATAACCCACTGTAACCATTTTTATATTTTACATGTCACAACATAATATGCGTTTTTTACCAAGCTATTTTATACAATATAGTATAATTTATCATCCAATTAAATACATTATATACGTTGTATATTTCATGTAGATTAAAATTTCCTTTGATAGTATTTCATTAAAATGGATATTTTAGGAGATATTAGAAATTAAAGAAGCGGAGGCGCAGCGCCTGGCCAGACGCACGTTTCTTACTGATTGGCATTAGCACGGGTCGTCTATTTATGTATATTTTATTGTATTTTTATAGATTTTATTGTATTTTTTTTTCTTTTAAAGTCGGCTGTAGGAGTTCCAAGTCTACAGAGCTCCATAGGGGCCCTTCCCGTAAAAAGTGGGAAGTGAAATATAAAAAGTTATAACTGGTCGGGCGAAATTCGGAATCTGTTGTTAAGGACAATTTACGAGCGGGCTTATTAAGCTCTTGTCGCTAATGAATTCGTCTCAGGCCTGTTTGAATATTGGCCAAAGAACAGTATACATGGTGTTAGGAGACCGTTCCCGAAAACGAAGACATGCGATAGTACTAATGACACCATTCATAATGGGACGGAACAAAATCGATCGTAATTAAATTAATCCTGAAAAGTCATATTTTACAACGTCTTATTAGCGGTAAAGCTTTTTTAGACTAATTCCATGGGGACTGTGGGACTCACTGATAACAGAATACCCACTAGAGTGAGTGAGTGAGATTACTAGAGATTCCCTAACTGCATTCCACTCTAGTGACCCGGATGGTACCGACTATGAGGATCTACCACTCAATAGAGTGAAGCGTGAAGTGCATAAGTGCGACTTCTACCACCAAGCCTCCTCCGACGGCGAGGGAGAGCTCCAGCCTCTTGCTCTCTTATCCTCTCATTTGCCTCCTTCAGCGAGATGTCTGTCTCGCAAAAGAAGGCAACCGCCCTCCACCCAACTTCACTGGCGAGCATTACCCCAATTATGCTCTCCAGTGAAAGATCTCCTCTAACATATGCCGCTGGGGCGCCCATGCCGGACACTCTGCCAACGTATGGTGCACTGTATCTACAGTGGCACCACACTCATGACAGACGGGCGTTTCCTCACGACCTATCTGGTGCAGATTCTTGCTGAAGCATCCATGACCGGTCAGCACCTGCAAAAGACGGTAGGAGAGAGATCCATGCCTCCTAGTGATCCAATTCTCTAAGTGTGGACGGATCGCTGCCACCGTGTTCACACCCGCCGTTGGGGATCCAAGGTCTTGGCTCCACTTTTCGATCAATGCTCTGTCGGTGAGAGCTGGTAAACCGTCAAGATACTGCTAATTTACTTTTATTATAAACACGGGTCTAAAAAAAAATCGCGAGCAGAAGGTAGTCAATTAAACGAAAACCTAATTAAAGTAGAAACATTCCCAAAGAGTGGCTCTCCCGCGTTCGTTCCCGGGCCACGTGAGAAATTCCACACGTCAGCCACAATTTGGGTTACGACTGGCAACTATTTACAACCTCATTTGGTACAGAGAACATATTACTAAATTAGATTTTAGTATAACTGTAACTCTATGACCCCAAATCAAGAATTTATCACTAAGTTTCTCAATTTAAACAGGAATTTAGATGCTTGATTGGTCTTTTAAATCCAATTTCCCTCTTTGTTGGCAAATTTCCAATCAGGAATATGGGACTTGCTGAAGTACTATAATATCCGCTAATTATTACAAATTACTAAACATGACTGAGGAATCTGACTTATTACATAATTTAGGATACCTAGGCCTTGTAGTGCCTGAAGACCAAAGTCTTCGAACAGTGCGTGTTGCCTGTGATGACCTACGGTTCTAAGACGTGATCGCTGACTGTGGGCCTCATGCGGTGCTCAGAGTCACTCAGCGTGCGATGGAGAGGGCTATGCTCGGAGTTCCTCTGCGTGATCGCATCAGAAATGAGGAGATCCGTAGCAGAACCAAAGTCTACATAGCCCTACGAATCGCGAACCTGAAGTGGCAATGGGCGGGGCAAGTAGTCCGAAGGACCGATGGACGTTGGGGGCCGAAGGCGCTGGAGTGGCGACCCCACACCAGACGGCGCAGTGTAGGCAGACCCTCCACAAGGTGGACCGATGATATAAAGAGGGTCGCCGGTAGCCGCTGGAGCCAAGCGGCGCAAGATCGGGCCCTGTGGACGTCATAACGTGAGACCAATGTCTAGCAGTGGACGTCCATCGGTTGAAGCGAGGCCTTCTAGTCGTATTAAAATCTTTTTACCATTTAAACCACATCTATTCAAAACTAACCTTGGCTGCTCATCACCAGTAAATAGAATACTTATGCTATATAATAAAATATGTAAATGAATCGATATTGATATAAGTTGTGATAGTCTTGCATCCTTCAGAAGGAAAATTGTGAATCACTGTCTTGCCTGCCCTGGTGTAGATCTCGTTGCCTAGAATTAGATAATTTTTTAACCGACTTCAAAAAAAGGAGGAGGTTTTCAATTCATCTGTATTATTTTTATGTTTGTTACCTCATACTGAGTGAACCGGTCTTGATGATTTTTTTTTATAAGGAAGGTGGTGCTTGTTGTAAGGTCCCATTTTTTCAAATCCAGTTCTGATGATAACATCCATGAGAAAACTTGATAAGTCTTAAATTTGCATTAGGCATGTGCTCGACAAATGGACGAATAACTCAAGAGCACTGCAACCGAATTAAATGATTCTTTTTTTATTGGAAAGGATATACTTCAAGGGTGGTTTGATGATAGTTTGATCATGGGATCCGTGACAAAGTAACGGAACTCTTCAATTCTTAGGAGCAAATTAACGATACTCGGCAGAATCTTTTATAAGATCTCCGGATATTTGAGTCACCTACTGTAACTTCGGTATGGTCAAGTGATTGTCAAATGGCTACGCGGGACACACCTACCTTCGCTGACGCCGACACCCAGTATAAGAATACGAAGAACTCTAAAAAAGAATACTCAATTATTTTTTTACTTTTTCTGTTAAAGCTTGTTTTAAAGGCGGTTCTTTTATGTTAAAATTTATATTTATAAATAATTGTTTTATTATTATTATTGTTTTGTTTACTTTCGTTTCTTTTGCATGCTGTGGCAACTAGTAAATGGGTTTGCAGTGCATATTATTACTGTAAGCTGTCGATATCCTCTTTAAATAAATAAAACCAAGCGATACTCGCCTTTTCCTGTGATGAGATCACTAGTGGGTCCCATTTTGCATTCTATCCCAGTAGCCCGGGTGATACCGACTAAGAGTGTACTATTTACTGAGGCTAATGGTATATGGTATAGCGCATACCTGGGCCTACTATTACCCAGCCCTCTTTGTTGTACAGGGGGGCATCAGCCGCATCCTCTCTTTGCCTCCTTAAGTGAAATGACGATTTCCCTCCTCCACCTAAACTCACTGGCGTGCATTACACTGATTATTCTCTCCTAGTGAAAATAGATGTGCACAATAGTGAGTCTGTGTACTAAAAACCCTCTCTTCTATTAGTGAAGAGGCGTGTGCCCAGCAGTGGGACGTCAATCGGCTGCTACATACTTTACTTTTTCCGGGAAAAACAAAATTTTATCATCTATCTATGAATAGATCTTAAATATGACGTTAAACTTGAACAATTAAGCTGATGCTGCCCTTCAAATCTGTAAAGCCAATGATAAATGATATGTATATAATTAGATACAATGCTATGCTCTAAAACCCTTGTCTCCTATGAGTGAGGAGGCCTGCGCCCAGCAGTGGGACGTTAATGAGTTGCTACTTACCTTTTTTACCTTTCTACTATAATTTAAAGGATTACTTAGAAGATAAAAAGCGTTACAGGGGATGGATTGCTTTAATTGACGATAAGACAAAAGAAGGATAACAGGCTGAGTTTGTAGTGGGTTCTTCTCAGGATAGGGCACTGAAAACTTTCGTAACTTTAGATTGTAAGTCATTTGATTAATATCAGCATCAATTAGAAAAAATGTCGATTCAAAAGTGCTGTAAAAGTTCCTGAATAAAGTATTTTTTTAATTTGAATATTGAACCTTGCACCTTGTAAATAGCAATAGTCCATAATTAAGCTGTAACTGGTTATTTGAATAGTCATTAAGTAAAACGTGATAATTGCAGAGGCAGTGTCAGCGTAACGTCTTGATGCAACATGCCTATCGTCCGTAACGGGCGTTCCTGAGTTTATACACAGGCATACATACATATTCTAATGAAGTTACACATTAAGACGTTAATTTATAACTAGCCGAAGATATTTCCAATCGAGTTTATGATGAAAATTCTTATTTTGCACTTACATTATAAAACAAAGTCCACTACCACATCTCTGTATCTTTGTTCGCGATAAACTCAAAAACTACACAATGGATTTTTATAAAATTTTCACTAATCAATAGAGTGATTAATGAGAAAGGTTTTGGCATATAATTTCTCAAGGGTTTTTTTGTAAATTGCTTGAAATATAATTGTAATTGTTGAAAGTGTCCAAAAAATCAAGCTACCTGGGAGTTCATATACAAAACGCTGCCTTATCCCTGATAGATACAACAAAACAATGTATGGTGGGATAACTCGTCTTTTACATGTTGTTGTTTTCTTGCCCTTATCCCACTAGGTGGGGTCGGCACAGCATGTTTCCTTTCGCCACTTCACTCTATCCGCTGTCATTTCTACATTCACACCCTTAATACACATATCCTCTTTCACACAATTCATCCACACTTTTTTTGGTCGCCCTCTCCCGGCCCTGCCGCTTACCATCATATTTAGAACCCTCTTACATACATGGCTATCCTCCCTTCTCATTACATGTCCATACCAGGCTAACCTTCCACTCCTTAACTTCTCGGTCACTGGTGCTACTTTCACACTTCCTCTAATATACTCATTCTTAATCTTATCCAATTTTGTCACTCCACACATCCATCTCAACATTCGCATCTCCGCTGCATGCAATTTCCTTTCATTCTCCCCTTTGGTGGCCCAGCACTCTGATCCATACAGGATGACAGGTCTTACGATCGTCTTATAAATCTTCCCCTTTAGTTTAAGGGGCATTCTGGCATCGCAAATTGTTCCCGAGACCTGCCTCCACTTCATCCAACCTGCATTTATCCTGCTAGTAACATCTCGGTCAATGCCACCGTCGTTTTGGAAGATAGAGCCGAGGTAACGGAAATCTGAGCAGACTCGAAGGGAAACACCATCTAAGACAATCGAAGAAAAATTGGATGGATCCCCGAAATCACAGAACAGATGTTCTGTTTTGGTCGTATTGATCTTCAACCCTGCGTCTTTTACATATCTACAAATAAATCTTCGATGATATATATCTATCTCGTCAGGATATCTAACTACATCCATTTTATCTTCTACACAAATGTTGAGAATGCATTAAATGAAGTTATATAGTTACAAAGGCAAGGTGTTTCCTATCCCTTCCCCTGCGTAGTTCCCGATACCGCAGAAATATGAAAGCGTACATCTATTTTTGATAAATCATGAGCTATAACGGTACACACAGACGGACAAGATTTTATAAGAAAATTACAGATAAACATTAATATGAAATGCAATCAGTGTGTCGTAAAGCGAATATTTATTATAATTAACATTAAAAAAGTCCTACTCTAGATTTATATAGATACTGTCACTCATCAGTCCCGTGGGAATATGGAATCCGTACTTAGCAACCGTTTACATTGAGAAAGGGCAGAAAAGTTAAAAAACCCAGCTTACCCTGAATTTGGGGTGTCAAACTGAGCCTCTTTACGCATTATCTCTGATATCCCGAATGAAACCGACTAAGGATGTTCCAGGAGAAGACAAAAGGCGTTCGTAAAGACTCCTTTTCGGAAAGGATTGGACCTCAGATGCTACTTACGAAGGAAAACTGCTAAATTTGAGTCGATTTCACTCTTTTAATGTGTTGGTTTTAAACTCTGAAACAGACGCAAATACAAACAAATTTTTATAATTTATATATAGATTAAAAACTACATAAGCACTCCAATTTGTTAAACGTAAGAACTCGATTCACCGTATCCCAAAAGAAAGAGATTTATCTATTTGAAAGTGTAGATGGAGAAATTTAATGTACTTTTTTTTTTAGAAATCTTTTAACGTCCGTTTTCAAATATTTAATGCGTTTTTTTATATCTATTTGTCGCGTCTTTATGTAAATGGACATTTCTAAATTGGAAAGTGTGTAAATTTGAACGATATATCACCGATTTAATTCAACAATGACACTTTTTAAATACACACATTTAACTGGAGAATATCATAGTTATTTACATTGAATTTTGATAACATTGCTTATGTTTTGTATTGTATATTTCATTTAGATTGAAACTGCCTTTAACATCATTTCATTAAAATGCATATCAAAATCAAAAATATCTTTATTCAAGTTGGCATAGTACAGCACTTTTGAATCGTCAAATTATATTTTTTTTCCACACTCTGATTCTGATATACGTCTGATGGTGGTACTCCAGAACGACTTAAAATCTTAAATTACGAGGGTTCCTTCGCGCCCTGATCCGAGAAGAACCCACAACAAACTCACTTCGTTCACTCCCAGACGTTTCTATAGTCTAGGTAATCTTGCAACTTATAATATGATTTTTCTATCAACTTTCTTTTAACAAAGACTTTGAATTTATTAATTGACATCTTTAGAACGTCTTGTGGGAGTTTATTATAGAAACGTATACAGTTACCCTTAAATGAGTTGTTAATCTTATGCAGCCTACTAGAATTTATAACAAGTTTGTTTTGGTTTCGTAAGTTATATGATGTACATTCACTCTTTTTATTAAAAGAGTCAATGTTTTTATGTACATACAACAAGTTTTCTAATATGTATACGCAGTGAACTGTCATTATGTTAACTGCCTTGAATTTGTTTCTTAGCGACTCTCTTGGACCCATATTGTAAATCGCACGAACGGCTCTTTTCTGCAGCACAAATATTGCATTTATATCAGCAGCATTACCCCAAAGTAGAATACCATATGTCATAATGCTGTGAAAATAGCTGAAATATACCAGTCTGGCAGTATCAACATCTGTCAGACGACGAATTCTTTTAACTGCGTAAGCCCCTGATAGACCACTTATATGGGGCCCCTACTTTAATTTGTTATCTAACGTAATGCCTAAGAAAACGGTATTGTCTACAAGGTCTAGTTCCTCATTATTAAGTTTAAAAATCGTTTGCATTTGTTTAACAGTAGGCAGACTAAACTGAACACGTTTTGTTTTATTTGTGTTGAGCAGTAAATTATTAGCTTCAAACCATTGTACCACTTTATTGACATAGTTGTTTACGTCGTCATAATCGTCGTATCTGATATCTTAGAAGATATCAGAGATTTTAAAAGAAGAGTTTACCACATTTAAGTTAACCTTGTATAGTTTTGCTATATTTTAACAAAAACAAAGTAATTTTAGTGTTAGGTGAAAGAAAATGAAATTTCCGTTATCTGCGCAATAAAAAAAGATACACAGCTCTAAGATATAAGATCTAAATTTCTAATTACGTGATATTCCATATCTTAGAGTTACGACCGCAGTAAATCACAGACGGCATAATTTACTCCAACATACAGTTACTAGAAAGCGTCGACGAAAATCGAAGCGACTCAATAATTCAATAACATCAATAAAACAGGGAGAATATACAGCACTTATAATAAATCGCGTGTGTAAGCTATTGCACCTGGCTGCGACTGAATAACGAGATGTCATGATACTTAATTATTCATATTGTCATGATACAAAAATGTCTTAAGAGCAAAAAACGTGAATCTTTAAGTTTAATATGTAATATAACACCAGACGTCAAGATTGCTAATAAATAATTAACATTGTCATGATACTAAATGTCATAATAGCGGATTATATGTATTATATTGTCTAGAAAGTAAATGACGAAATACGATTCTTAATAAATCGATACTACATGTTAGGAATATTTACGAATAATGTTACTGTTGATAGTTGTTTTATTTGTTGAATGCTGTTAAATTACTATATTTGTTTTTTATGCTGAGCTCTTTGACAAAAACAAAAACAAACTTGTTGTAAATTCCAGTAAGCTGCATAAAATTAACAACTCATTTAAGGGTAACTGTATACGTTTCTATAATAAACTCCCACAAGACGTTTTAGAAATGTCAATTAATGAATTCAAAGTCTTTGTTAAAAGAAAGCTGATTAAAAAATCGTATTATAAGTTGCAAGAGTACTTAGACGATAGAAACGCCTTGGAGTGAACGAATTGCTCTAATTTGAATTGAAATATATTAAACTAATATGATATTGTAATGATGATGATAACAAAAAAACAGAATACCCGACTGAGTTTGTTGTGGGCTCTTCTCGGATCAGGGCGCGAAGGAACCCTCGTAACTTTAGGTTTTAACTCATTCTGGAGTATCATCATCAGACGTACATTAGAATTAGAGACTGGAAAAGAAAAGAAAAAAAAATATTTGACGATTCAAAAGTGCTGTAATATGCCTACTTGAATAAAGATATTTTGATTTGATTTGATTTGGAATTATATCAATGAAACGTTTATATGCCCTACATCCGGTTTTACGCTATTCCAGAAATTCTCAAATTTAATTAACACTTCTGTTTTGTCGTCGTTTTCACGACGACTGATTGCTGGACTTATTATTTTTGAGTGGGGAGTTTTTACAAGTGCGTATAAGAAGTGTAGCACAGGAAAATTCACCTGGTGACAGTTATTGGATTCTGTCATCGTTAGTAATGTATTTTAGGTCATTGGATATTAATGAAGCATTTGAGAATAGTATTACATAACCTACATTTGAAAGAGCGACTCTAAAATTGTCATGATACAAAATGAATCATAATAGCGTGTTTTATGATTCTTTATTAGATTTTTAACAAATAATGTATAATGTCAATATACCACATTTCAGGAATCTTTACAAATAATTTATTATGTCATAATACCGGATATCAAGATTGGTTCTTTATCATAATTCCTATTGTACAAATTATATCTAAGACACACATTTATTTAATTATTTATATGGTTTGTTCAAAACAAAGAAAAGAAAAAAATATATGTCGGAGAATAAGACAGAACGTAGAAGCATAAAGCACAGGGGCGTAGGGTTCTCCGCCGACATCGTTATTAATTGGATCCATTATCTAAACTCTTATTCTGTGGGTGTTCGTGGGTAATGTTGGTGCAATCAAACACTTTATTAATTAACTCGAGTTATAATGTTCAATCACTTAAGGTTCCCGATATCAATTTACACAAACCGCCTTCCAACAGTAGACCGCTCCGGCCAAGCGCTACTCGACAACTGCCGAGTGACTCCCGCCGGACTGCCACCATTGACTCTGTCCACGCCGATAGATGGCGCCAGCGTTCCACGGACATCTGTCCTCCGACATATTATAAATAGTGGCAGTTCATAAAGAATAAAAAAAAATACACAACACCATCGTACGAGGTGTCATGAATAATTATAAATAATTTGTTGTATATTTTCATGATAAAGAATGTAATCATAGCGAATAAAATGTCATTATACCAGTAGATGTAATGACATACAAAATGACATCAATTCAAATATCATGATTCTTAAGAAATAATTTATATTGTCATGATACAAAATGTCATCATACCAGTTGTCGTTATTCGTAATATTTTTAAATCAGTTTATATTGCCATTAAACCGGATATATCAAGTGCAAAACGCGTAATCTTCGACACTAGAAATGCCTGAAGTAAATCGATATAACTCAATAATTCAATAACCAATAAAATAGGGAGAAAATCATAGAGCATCGATAATAAATCGCGTGTGTAAGCAATTGCACCTGACTGCGATTGGATAGATTCATAGTTTATGAACCTTTAAGGGGGTTGCGGGGATGTCGTAAAACATACACACGAAATGATGCATCCCCGGTGGGTCGTAGAGGTGGTTCAATATTTGATGCCACTTCAAATCGATGCAAGGAAACCTCTAATCAGTATTTACGATAGGAAACAGTCATCGTTCTTGCTTTGCGTAACAATAACCGTTACTGACTTTGACTTTAGAGTTATCATATCCTGTTGTCATAAATTCTTATGAATTATAACTTATTTTGCAGTAAAAATATTGTTTTTTTACACGAGAGTCTGATTATATATTTCTGTATTTCTGCTGTATATATGATCTTGATTTTTGGGAGTAATTAAAAATGCTCTTGTAGAAAAGTCAAAAAGCTTTAGAAACTGTGTAAAGAATATTCAAATCATACCCTATTTTGTTGAAATTTATTTACAATACAAAAATATCTTTTACTTTTACTAATTGTTGGAGATTTTTAAATATATACTGAAGAAGAGGGCTCCTGAACAAAGTCTGTTGCTCTGTTTGCGTGAAACTCAAAAAAATACTGAATAGATTTTAATGCGGTTTACACCAATCGAAAGAGTTTTTAATTAGGAAGATATAAATAAATAATTTGTCAAACTATTGTGTAAATTCATTGAAATATTTCGATAATTAAAACTCGCGATAATAAATAAAATAACTAAATTCATCTTTAAGCCATTCAAAGTTATGCATATTGTCCAATCAATAAGAAATGAGGAGCTTTTTGGGTTTATATACTAAAAACCAATTCTTCCATGAGTGAAGAGGCTTGTGCCCAGCAGTGGGATGTTAATAGGCTGCCACTTACTTTTTTATCGTTATCGTCAAAACGCGAACATCCTTATAAGATAATATTAGTACAATAACATATTGCACAATATTGCGACAGTATCTCTGTATAACGATCTCTAAATGCATTACTCTATTTAGTGTATATAAATTATGAATATACTAGATTAAAGTCCAAGTGAGAGACTGCATCGTGATCAGTTAAAACTCTTTAAGCACGATTAAGTAAAATGGTAATTACTCATGTATTCACATTGACCTAGCCCTTTGAAATGTCCTGGATTTGGTCTAGGAACGCCTTAGTCTTCCCCTTTCAACTTCCCCATTCACTCTTAACTCATAAATCCTTTTAGTCAGTCTCCCTTCATTCATTCTCTCTACATGCCCAAACCATCTAAGCATACCTTTCTCAATTTCAGTCACTACATCTTCTTTTACACCACAACGTTCACTTATCACATTATATCTTACTTTGCCACTCAGTTTCAATCCACTCATACTTCTTAACGCTCTCATCTCCACCGGATTTATATATTATGGGCACGAACACTGCTCCATCCACGGCCAGTCTGGTCCTTTATACCATTTGGCTATACATAAATTTTACATTTCTATTTTTGAAAGTAATGGTAAGGCAAGTAGCAGCCCATTAATGTCCTATTGCTGGGCACAGGCTCCTCACTCAGTTTGCCAAACACACCCTATACCCAGAGGGTGCTTAGTCAGATAATCTCTCTAGTTACTTACTGAGCAAGCTATCGCCCTTCAATCCCTTATCCGCGGCACTAATGTCCTATACCTTACCATCTTCTTTTAAACCACAACGTTCTCTTATCACGCTATTTCTTACTCTGTCACTCAGTTTTAATCCACTCATGCCTCTCAACGCTCTCATCTCTACCGCATTTATTTACACCAACAATCCAGCATGCACTGCCAGTCTAGCCCTTTGAGACACCATCTGGCTATTCATAAAGGCGTGCAGAACACCATTTACCATATTCCCTGCATTTACTCTCCTTTCAATATCACTTTCACATGTTTCATCTTTTGTAAATTTAGATCCCAAGTATACAAATTCTTTCACCTCTTCCACTTGTTCCCCATCTATCAAAATATTGCCATTCATCATAGATTCATCTCTTTCAAAAAGCATAACTTTCGTTTTGTTTACATTCACTTTCATTCCTTTCCCTTTCAAAGCTTCATTCATAATATTTAGCATCTCCTGTAGCTTTTTCCCTATCGTTGGTCTTCGTTTTGGAGTCCTGTCTCCTAACACATTGTTGTACTTTATCTACTCACTAACTGACTAATTGTAAATGATATAATTATGCAGTTGATTAATGGAGATGAAACGGCGTATTAATCACCTACCAACCTCTTATGTGCCACACAATTAATCTAGATTACGGTACGATGATTAATTAGTATTGTAATGCGAATATAAGTAAATATAACCCAATTGACGTCCCACTGTTGGGCACAGATGTAATCATGGGCGGCTTTAAACTTAAGACATAATGCCATTCTTTTATATATCTCATCACAAAGATGGTCATGGAATTTTAATACTTATGTACCTAACTAAATGTAAGCCTATTTACGTCCCACAGCTGGGCACAGATCTAATGATAAGTGGGTATGGGGATATCTTTATATTTCTCTTAATATGGTAATATTAAATTAAGTTAATGTTGACATGTCGCAGTTGGATGTAGGTTGTGGGTTTAAGGCTCAGGCCCACTATACCAATCCACTGCAGCAGGCCATCCAAGAGCAAGGAATATGTCCCACTCTTGGACGTTATTTTAATCATTTGACAGTTTAAGGCGCAAACCCACTACGCCACTCCGTATCCGAATGGCAGGTAAAATAGCCCATAAAATTGTTCACCATAATGTAATTCTGCCTGGATTGCCTCATTGGTCTAGTGGCTAGCATGTTCGACTACAGACATGAGGTTCTGGGTTCGAGTCCCGGGTCGGGCCAATTCATAACTCGATATTGAGTTTTCTATTAAGATTTTCTCAATATTTGCCCGAAGTTGGGAAGTTGGCGGTGTGATCCACCCCCGTGCCTCGGAGAGCACGTTAAGCCGTCGGTCCTGCGCCTGATCTCTCTCCGGTCGTGTCGGATTCCCGTCACATCGGACTATGAGAGTGAAGGAATAGAGAGTGCACTTGTGTACTATGCCTGCCAATCCGCAGTGGAGCAGCGTGGTGGGTCTATGCTCTAAAAACCCTCGCTCCTCGGAGTGAGGAGGCCTGTGCCCAGCAGTGGGACGTTAATGGGCTGCAACTTACTTACTTACTTTTTTAATGTAATTCTAACGTTAGTCAATATAAGTCTATTGATGTCCCATTGTTAGGCATAGATTTTATCATTCGTGGGTTTAAGGGTCAGACCCACAATAGTGACATATTGCGGTATGGCGGGTTAAAATTACATTAAAACTGCTTCCGATAATGTAATGTATAAGTTAAAGTATATTGACGTCCCGTTAATAGGTATAGACCTTATCCATTACTATTGTCTTTTTAGGGTTTAGGGTTTATACCCACCACGCTGTTCGGGAAATTCCGGAAGACACTTTAGTCCAATATCCCTCAGTGCCTAAAGACTAAAGTCTTCGAACAGTGCGTGTTGCCAGTGCTTACCAACGGATCTGAAACGTGGTCGCTGACTATAGGCCTCATTCGGAAGCTCAGAGTCACTCGGCGTGCGATGGCGAGGGCTATGCTCGAAGTTTCTCTACGTGATCAAATCAGAAATGAGGAGATCTGTAGCTGAACCAAAGTCACCGACACAGCCCTACGAATCCCGAAACTGAAGTGGCAATGGCCGGGGCACATAGTCTGAAGGACCGATGGACGTTGGGGCCTGCTGGAGTGGCGACCCCCCACAAGGTGGGCCGACGATATAAGGAGGAACGCCGGTAGCCGCTGGAGCCAGGCGGCACAAGATCGGGCTTTGTGGACATCATTTCGTGAGACCTATGTCCAGCGGTGGACGTCCAACGGTTGAAGCGACGATGACAACGATCCACCACGCTACTTTATGGCAGAATGACAAGCTACGAATACCATATAATTGGTCTCTGAGTTGTCACAAGCCTATAGACGTCATTAGTAGGATTAAATTAAAGCTCAGACCCACAAATATATCAATAGGCTTTTATATTATATATAAAAGCCTATTGATATCCCACAGTTGGGAATAGGTCCAATCATTCGTGAGTTTAAGACTCAGACCCACCACGCCACTCTATGTTAGAATGGCGGGTTAAAAAACCATTTATATTGTAAAATAAATATAAGTCTATTTATGTCCCACTGTTGGGCACAGGTTTTATCGTTCATGGGTTTAAGGCTCACACCCACAATATCAATAAATTGCAGTATAATGTAATCTTATATAATCCTATTGTGAGTGTAGGGCTTATACCCACCGCGCTTCTCTTTATTAGAATGGCGGGTTATGAATGCTATAAACTTGTTCTCGAGGTTTTAATACTAGTGTAATAAATAAGCAGGGCTCTAATCGTTCGTGGTTCGATTTATGGCCTTTCCGTCAATTAATAGGCCAATTCATCATTTTTTTTTAAGTGCTGAAACCCACCATACCATTTTATAGCAGCAAAGTTCCATAAGCATCAAATAGGTCTCAACTAGCATACAGATATTAATATAGAACTCTAGCATAAAACTAATCACCATTCCATTCGCATCATGTGATAATTAGGTGGTGGGTTAAAACCACATAAATATAAGTAATAAAGTGATTAAATCCGATTCCACTAATAAGTTTTTTCTGTGACACCATCTTAGGTATTACGTCAGGCTATATATAAGGCTGTGCAAGAAATATGCTCGGAAATCGACTAATTAAAATACTAAAGCAAGGATTACCTCTCTAAAAATAGCAATTGAACCGCTATGGTTCAGTGGTTAATAAGTGGCTTCTTAAGAGGCATATTTAAGTTCAATTTGCAAAATTAATTGTTGTTAAAAAGCAAAAACAACAGTTTATGTGAGAAGCTACATCGTAATCGCTTTTGAAGCAAAAGACCATTTTAGTCATGCTTTACTTGGGGAGTAACCTGGTGAATGCGTTACGAGAGCATTACGAAATTGTGATCGTTCGAGGCGAACAGAAGTTGAGAGAAGATAGATAGAGAGAAGATAGATAGGGAGAGAATTACGTTAAAGCCTACATTTACGAGTTAGCTAAGTGATTTATTGATTATTGAAGTAAAACTTCTTTATGCACGCTTGAATTCCGAAAGCGAAATCCAAAGAACCGAACCCTGAAGATTGAAGCAACGATGAACCGAAGATCGAACGAACCCTTAAAAAAAACGAAGATTAAAGCCCTAAGAACCTGAGAATCCCATGAATTCGTCTCCAGCGGTATCGAGACCGTTTTCCATTCGTGTTGCCCGTTTTCATCAGCTTTTCCAAACTGCAGTACTCCTCATTATTTGACCGAAACAAGCCAGAATTCGCTGATAATCTAAAGGATGAGAGTATAACCTTGATGAATTGGTGCGTTTGTGTGTTTAGCTGACTAAGGAATTCTTAGCATGAGATTTTAACTCCAGGTCTCGAACGCCTTTTTTCTTTATCTATCTCTGGTCTTTATTGTCCAAGCTTATACTCTACACATAACCCTTTGCCAGTGTCAACTACTAGGCGACATGATACGATAGTTCTGTCTCAACTCGTGCAATCAGAAATATAACCATCTCTTTCCTTTTTAAGTCATAATGTGTATTATCTATTTCGCTTCTCAGTAACTTTTCTGAAAATATGCGTAGAGATACCAACAGACAATAAATAAATCAGTAACAAAGTGTCCGTTACTAACGGTGCGTATGTCGCGTCGGAGGTCGTTAAGTTTTTTGTGGTATTTTATAAATTGTTAGTGTTTATTAGTGATTATTTGTGGTTTGGATTATATAAGTAATGTGAATAGCAATGAGAACCCTTGAGGTAAGTTTTAATTTTTAAGATAAGCCTTTATATACAAGACGGACTTTTTTCACTACATCAAATTTTAGCGCAACATCATTCACCAGTCTTAATTTAATAAACCAACGATATAACATTTGGTAGTCTTTCATGAAAACTGAAGTCATTGATGTGCCTCGATTCCTCCAGATCTTTTTCAAGTGTGATATCGCACCTTTAGCCATTGCTATGAGTCTTATAAGAAGAGAAGAGGTCTGGAGAGGGCTATGCTCGGAGTTTCTCTACGTGGGGACATAGTCCGAAGGACTGATGGACGTTGGGGCCGAAGGTGCTAGAGTGGCGACTCCGCACCGGACGCCTCAGTGTAGGCAGACCCCCACAAGAGGACCGACAATATAAAGAGGATTGCCGGTAGCCGCTGGAGCCAGGCGGCGCAAAATCGGGCCTTGTGGACATCATTACGTGAGACCTATGTCCAGCAGTGGACGTACAACGGTTGAAGCGACGACGACGAGCGACGATGAGTTATTATGCAAATCTGAGAGAGACATACTCCTGTACGATATCAAAAAATAGTGGCGACCCCGCACCAGACGACGCAGTGTAGGAAGACCCCCCACAAGGTGGACCGACGATATAAGGAGGATCGCCGGTAGCCGCTGGAGCCAGGCGGCACAATATCGAGCCTTGTGGGCATCATTTCGTGAGACTTATGTCCAGCAGTGGACGTCCAATGGTTGAAGCGACGACGACGAGCGACGATGAGTTATTATGCAAATCTGAGAGAGACAAACTCCTGTACGATATCAAAAAATAGTGGCGACCCAGAATCGGGCGGCGCAATGTAGGGAGACCGCCTCCACAAGGTGGACCGACTATATAAAGATGGTTGCCGGTAGCCCCTGGAGCCAGGCGGCGCAAAATTGGGCCTTGTGGACATCATTACTTGAGACCTATGTCCAGCAGTGGACGTCCATCGGTTGAAGCGACGACGACGAGCGACGATGAGTTATTATGCAAATCCGAGAGAGACATACTCCTGTACGATATCAAAAAATTATATAATGTTGATGATGAGTAATTTCCCCACCGGATATCATAAGTTTAATTATATAAAAGCCAAAAAATTGGTAATCAAGACAGAACAAAGTCCGTCGCGCAATTGTCGCAATTGAATGTTTGTCGCCAACCTGTATCGCACTGGTTCGCCTAACAGAACGCGACACTCCTACGCGACTACTTTAATTCCTCCAACATTTTCCAACATCTTATCTTTAATTTGGACTGGTTTTGGTTTTTTATTAGAATAGTTTCGCCTCGATACCGGTCCGGCTCCTAGCTGAAGGTTGTTTATAGATAACAGTAAAGCTTATATTTATTAGTCGCCGAGACTGCGCAACACTAAGGTCGCCACTCGTACGGACAGCAAGGCGACTTGAAATATCATAGTTTCGTGTTTCATAATGACTGGAACACGTTTTTGTGGGTTACGAGGTGCGGTGGAGTGGTCATAGATGTGATTGCTATTTAAAATGTGGCTATCAGCGCAAAAACGACCCATCCCACAATATATATAACTGCATTCATAATCAATGAAAAAACCAATCAATTGTATCATGAAACAAAATTCTACAATAAAAAAGTACCTATAATTTCTTTTAAATGAAAAACACAGCATGTTCTCATGGATTTTTTTAAATGTATTAACAACTATAGAATTCTTCTTAAAAACTTAATAACATGTTAAATATATACCCCTTAATAAGATCGAAATTAAAACGCGTATGAAACAGAGTATCTATTGGAAAATTATCAATTGTAACGCTCACCATCACTGGCACAAACCACACTCATAGACACACATTACAATCACTGACACCCCTCACGTACATCTACACACACACACACACGCGCGCGCGCACATACACGCACACACACCCACACACCCACCCACACGCATCCTTATGTATAACATTTCTCATTAAAAATTTTTATTTTTCTTTAGTTTATGTTATCTCGTTTGACTAGAGATTGTCGACTGTACAGGGGCCCTTGCAACATAATTGTACTGCATCTATTATCCCAATAAAACAATTTTTATTTTTATTTTTTTTATTCTTAATATTTTTAGAGAATTAAAATTGGGTATGGCAGAAGAATCAAATAAGTAAAATAAATGAGAGCGTTGAGAAGTATGACTAAAATTGAGAAAGGTATGCTTAGATGGTTTGGTCACGTAGACTGACAAAATCCAGGACATTTAAAGTAAGGGCCAGGTCAAGAGTACTCTAAACAGACGAACTCGTATAAAGGTTTAATGAGAATGAAACAAGCGAAGGAGGTATCCAAAGATCGTGGCAAGTGGAAGGACGTGGTCTCTGCCTACCCCGAATGGAATGAGGCCTGATGCTATGTGTGTATTTACAGAAAATTAGGAATACTGTTTGATTTAATATAATAAAAATAAATTTTAAATGTTTAAAAACGAGGAGGGCCTACCCTAAATCATTGGCATAAGGAAGGAAGAAGAAGATGTGTAAAATGAAAAATTCTTTAAGGTGTAAAATAAGTGTCAGGAGCACTTATTTTACACCTTAAAGAAGACTGACTTGTTGCGAATACTTGTAAAGAAATAAATTTTCATATCTATTTCCTTTCCTTTCAGTTTGTATTATTTCACGTCTCTTGGTAATTAAATCAAATTTGAGCTCCGATAATAACCTCCGTGCTTACTGGACCACAAGTTTTCTTAGTGGCTCGTCTCTGCTGGTGGGATGGCAACTAGCATTCCACCAGTCTCCAATTTCAATTTAACTTTTGGACTACTGCTATTGAAGCAATATTGCGTCAAAAGTTTGTTATTTTGTCTTTAATGTAATTATTAATACGGCATCTTATTTTAAATTAATTTTATATTTAATTATCTTTTGAATACTGATTAAAGGAGGGTAAACCGTTTCGTTACGAAACACGTTACGGCGCCATTCTGTCTGGCTTCTCTTTCTCTTACGCGGTAGGCAGGCTCTTCCTCTCTCACTTTAATCCAGTGCTAACAGCGCTAGCCGTACTATTACATACATACATAGCGTAACGCCTCATTCCCTTCGGTTTAGGCAGAGACCACTTCCTTCCATTTGCCACGATCCTGGCATATTTCCTTCCCTTCTTTCATTCTCATTAAAACTTTCAGACAACTTCGTTGGCTTAGAGTACTATTGACCTGGCCCTTATTTAAAATGTCCTGGATTTGGTCCAGAAACTTTCGCCTTGGTCTTCCCCTTTCAACTTTCGCATTCACTCTTGACTCATAAATCCTTTACGTCAGTCTCCTTTCATTCATTCTCTCTAAGCAATCCTTTCTCAATTTTAGTCACTACATCTTCTTTTACACCACAACGTTCTTTTATCACACTATTTCTTACACTGTCACCCAGTTTTAATCCACTCATACTTCTCAACGCTCTCATCTCTACCGCATTCATTTTACTTATGTGATTCTTCTGCCATACCCAACTTTCACTACCATACATAAGTGTTGGCACCAACACTCCTGCATGTACAGCCAGTTTGGGACACTCTTTGCATTCACTCTCCTTTCAATATCCCTTTCCATCCATCATTTATAATTTATTGCTACCATTACCGTACCATTACTAAGCATATAACCTAAGACTTAAGTTACTATAAAACTTATTTTATTCAGAAATAACCTTTTCCTACATTATCGGTTTAAATAATAACCTAAGCTTTTTTCAAGTTAAACAATTTCAACGTTAAATAGTTCAAATTAGATTAGTTTAAGTTATCACTTCTGTTCAGGACGTAATTTTTTATAGACAGGTGGTTTTTGCCTTAAGTATGCAATAGAAATTGAAACATCGGTTGGCGTGGAGTCGCCTGGAGGCGGTGCTAAGTACCGATGGCCGCGGTCGATGGCGCGTAACGTTTCGCTTCATTGTGTACGACGCTGATGATATTTTGCTGGCAATTCCTTTTTCGTCTTACTGTTTTTTTCGTTGGAAAACAACTGCTATGAAATACGGCTTTATATTGTAGTCAAGCGAATCCCAACTGGTAGTTGCTAACGGTGCTGAACCTTGTGTGCGACTAGCAAAAAAGATATTCCATCCATCGCACTTTCATGGTATTCCCAGTCATGATCCATTCGAAAATAGAGGTTTTTAAAGTGCAGTGCTGAAGCAGAATACTGCAAATACTGTGTACAGGTAAAAAGACAAATACAAGGCTACGCTACCAAAAGAGTATGCCACTATTTTGGCAATATCGCCCGAAGGTAACCAGATAACCTGTAGAAACTTGTTGTAGTAGGTAGGCTGGAGGGGAAATACCTCTATGGCATATCAGAGCACGGCCTTCAATAATGAAGTATACGGAAAAGATGAGAAATTTAATAGAGAAGGTTATTTTAAAAGAAAAAAATTACAAAGTTGCGTAGAAGATCAGAAACTTTAATAAAACTAAGCCCACGTAACTAATGTGACCTACTTAGTCCATTTGATAATATAACCTTATAAAACTGGAATCATTACAAGCTTTTCTTCCATAGCACGTGGAAGAGCGAAGTGATAGGCTACTATATCTCTTTTAGTTTCTTTCTTTAACAGATAGAGATGCAAGAGATAAATTCTTATATATGCATAAAAAGTTGAGGTAAAGTCGACTCCATAACATTGCTGTGATCTTTTTTAAATTTTATTGAAAGCAGTGATGTACTGCTATATTTTTTAGCCTTGTCTTATGCTACGCAGACAAATTTTAGCGATATAGCTAATGGTATTTATAAAAAAAGTCAAGTCTCCATGATGTTGTAGTCATCATTTTTATATTTCATTGAACATAGTGTTTGAAATGCGGATTTTTGACTTTTAGGTTTCTGTCGCATGTGTCAGAAAATTAGCAATCTAAGAATCAGTAATAAGAATTAGTATATAATTAATAATATGAGAAGTCAATTAACTTCTACAAATTTACATATCCTTCTTACTAATGAAGCTATTACGGTAAAACACCAATGAGAGTTTTTGGCGCCAAATACATATCTCATTTATCTTATTTATTAACAAACTAACACTACCTGTTAGTTGTTAATAGTTACAATTAATAGAATTTAAGTAATTTCAATCGTTTTTGAAACATTACAACAATAATATCCAAAATTGGCATCATTTACAATGTTTACAAATTCACCAAAGGGAATGATATTGTGTGGCCATTCTTTCTAAGAATACGATTTAGTCAAATGAGGAACCGTATCCTTTATTTAAAATATTATTTTATTTGAAATACAGCATAATTTATACTATCACATGCAACGCAAACAAAGTTTAGTGAGTCAATTAGTGTTTTAAATAAAAAATTGAGATAGAATCGACTCTGTAGCATTATTGTAGGCATACCCATAGGGGTAGGCAGAGACAACGTTCTTCCACTTGCCACGATCCTTACATATCTCCTTCGCTTCTTTCATTCTCATTAAACCTTTCATACAAGTTCGTCGGTTTAAATTACTCTTGACTTGGCACTTATTTAAAATGTCCTGTATTTGATCTAGGAACGTTCGGCTTGGTCACTCACTCTTGACTCATAAATCCTTTTTGTTAGTCTCCTTTCATTCATTCTCTCTACATGCCTAAACCATCTAAGCATACCTTTCTCAATTTTAGTCACTACATCTTCTTTTATACCACAACGTTCTCTTATCACACTATTTCTTACTCTGTCACTCAGTTTTAATCCACTCATGCTTCTCAACGCTCTCATCTCTACCGCATTTATTTTACTTTTGTGATTCTTCTGCCATACCCAACTTTCACTACCATACATAAGTGTTGGCACCAACACTCCAGCATGCACTGCCAGTCTAGCCCTTTGAGACACCNTGGACAGACCAATGATATATATAAAAAGATAAGGAAGCTTCGACTCTATAGCTTTACTGTGATCATTTTAAAATTTCATTGAACACGGTGTGTCCAAAACGCGGATGAGAGAAGTGATATACTGCTATAACTCTTTTAGTGCGCGCTCGTTAGTCCAATAGCAAAACTTCTACATCAATATTAAAATTTATAGTGACAACTTGAAACCGGTATATTTATATTTTACGTGTATTTTTTTTTAAACTGCCGTGATTTATGCGGAATCATTCACGATCTCTGACACGTTTCTACATTGATTTTGACGCAAAATTAATGCCTTAAACTTTGGCCTTATTGGGTCATGTCATAATTTAGGAGACCATTCGAGATAGCGTATGTTAATTTTTCTTGGCAGACTAATTAGAGAAAATTCTATATGTATTATAAAATTAAATTGATTTCATTAAATGTCAAATCAAAATCCATATATCCATCGTTCAAGTAGGTCAAAAAGCTTCTGTCAGACGTTAGTCTCTCCTTTTGATTTTGCTGAGAAGAAAAAGTAGTTACTCTTTTAAAGTATAGTTTTGTAGGTTACACTATGTCTAGCTTCTGTGGGCAATTGGAATCAAGCCCAAACATTTCTATCCCTTCATTAATCTTCAACATTATAATATGCCTTTTGTAGATGGATATTTTTGACCAAACTATAGCATTAGAAGTTTGTATTTCATTCTTTTTGCTTGTTGTTTTGATGAGTAATAAGCTTAACATTAAGGGCAACCTCTGTGGTTTTTTTATAATGTTAAGCAACAATGGTATGTAGCAGCCCATTAACGTCCCACTTCTGATCACTGGCCTCCTCACTTATAAGAGAGAGGGCTTTTAGAGTATAGACCTACCACGCTGCTCCACTGTGGATTGGCAGGCGTAGTACACAAGTGCACTCTCTATTCCTTCACTCTCATACTCAGATGGTGGATCACTCCGCCAACTTCCCAACTTCAGGTAAATATTGAGAAAACTCAATATCGATTTTAGGTTAGCCCGACCCGGGGCTCGAACCCAGGACCTCATGTCTGTAGTCGAACATGCTATCCACTAGACCAATGAGCAGTCATAACAAGCAACAATAGTTTTAGAAATCTGTATATAATAATAAAGCAAATAATTATGTCAAAAATAAAGTTGTGGTGCTGTGAGGTTCTATGATTCTTTGAATTTATCTCTTAGAGAAGCACGAGTTCCTAATTGATATATGACTCGTATTGCTCTTTTATTTGTAATACAAAGATAGTTTCAATGTGCGAAGTCTTATCTCATAACAGTACGCCTAATAACAACTGCAGGTGTGATCATGGTGGCAGTGATCCGTCCTCATCAAGAGGCACAGATCCATCTCCTACCTTCTGTTAATGGTTTTAGTTGTTACTTTTTTAAGTATCTACATTAGATAGGTCGTGCCTCATCTGGAGAGCATCATCGGTGTGATACTCGCCTGTTAGTTTGGATGGAGTTTGCCGTGATTCGCAAAACAGAACATACATAGCATCACGCCTCATTCCCTTCGGGGTAGGCACTGACCACGTCCTTCCACTTGCCACGATCCTTCCATATATCCTTTGCTTCTTTCATTTTCATTAGATCTCTCATAAAAGTTCGTCGGTTTAGAGTACTCTTGACCTGGTCCTCATTTCAAATATTTTAGATTTGGTCCAGGAACGTTCGCATTGGTCTTCCTCTGCCAACCTTTTTGTCAGTATCCTTTTATTCATTCTCTTTACGTGCCCAAATCATCTAAGCATACCTTTCTGCAATTTTAGTCAATACATCTTCTTTTGTACCACAACGTTATTTCTTACTTTGTCACTCAGTTTCAATCTACTCATACTTCTTGTGCTTGTTCTGCCATATCCAACTTTCATTACCATACATAAGTGATGACACCAACTCTCTTCTATGCACAGCCAGTCTGGCCCTTTGAGACACCATCTCGCTAGTCATAGAGGCATTTCCAATATTCTCTGCATTCACTCTTCTTTCTACTAATACTGTGATCTTGTTAAAGGAGACAAATAAGAAGCTAAGGGATGGAAATGCCTCCATCAGGAAGCTAGGTGGCAAAAGGCTTCACCTCAGTAATCCGTAGATTCAGGGATGAGGAGAGAGTCGCTGGTTTTTAGTGGGTATTCTGTTTACTTCAGCGAGTCCCATACTCCCGATTGCAAGGATTTCTTCGGGGTTCGTAAACGCATATCCCAGCGAAAAAAAAACGCCGAATAAACGCAACTCACCAACACAGGATCTTACGCGTTCTAGCATTAGTAACTGATATTGTTTTTTTTAACAAATTACGCTTAATGCCCGGTATAAATTCCATAGCAATGTACAACATAAAAAAAACAACCTCATTAATTATTAATGTGTTCATACCACTTCGCCAATCGATGACTCAAGCACTCGCGTAAGAAATGACCATACATATGTATGTATGTATTCTACACCTAGATTATGCGGTTAGTTTTCACTACACTAATTCCATTGTAAAAAAAAAATAGAAAGTGTTATTATAAATTTCATAATACATTACAATTAATACGCAGTCAAAAAATATTTGAAGGATTGGACGATAAAAAAGCGTGGCGGTGATTGTGTTTGTTCTAATCATAAAAGAGTAAATTATAAAGATTAGAAATTGTTCTTTAATACCATCGTCAGTCTTGCAATACTTGATGACACGCTTTGCATTGAAAAATATTACAACGACAAACATAGAAATCAATTAAATAAGTATTAAACAAAGGCAATTAGGATAATTCTCACGCTCATATACACGCACGCACAAACACCCTCCTACGAAGTCACACACACCCAAGGAAAGAACAATAAACGATTTTTCAATTTATCAATATAACGGTTCAAAAGCGCTGTAAAAGAAAGAGAGTTTGAGAGAGAAGAAAGAATTTATGAATTTCAATAATAACTTAATTGATTATAACTAGCTGTTTTTTAACGATAACTGTATAATTTCAGAAGACCTTATGATGTCACACAATAAAAGTCCTAAAAGAAAGCTAATTGTAAAATTACACTGTAATTTGATGGTTTACTAAAACAGCAATACGAGTATAAACAAACTAAATATGCATATATTCTAATAGCAAGGGAAGTAGCAGCCCATTAACGTCCCACTGCTGGGCACATGCCTCCTCACTCATATGAGAGAGGGTAATTATAGCATAGACCCACAACGGTGCTCCACTGCGGATTGGCAGCCTTAGTACACAAGTGCACTCTCTATTCCTTCACTCTCATAGTCCAATGTGAAGATAATCCGACACGATCGGAGAGAGATCAGGCGCAGGACCGACAGCACTTCGGGCAAATATTCAGAAAATCTTAGTAGAAAACTCAATATCCATTTGGAATTGGCCCGACCCGGTACTCGAACCCAGGTCCTCATGCCTGTAGTCGAACATGCTAACCACTAGCATTGGTCTAGTCTAGGTAGTCCCCCTAATAGCACACTAGATTATTAATCTAAATAATATATGTCAGAGTAAGAAATAGTGTGATAAGAGAACGTTGTGGTATAAAAGAAGACGTAGTGACTAAAATTGAGAAAGGTATGCTTAGATGGTTTGGGCATGTAGAGAGAATGAATGAAAGGAGACTGACAAAAAGGATTTATGAGTCAAGAGTGAATGCGAAAGTTGGAAGGGGAAGACCGAGGCGAACGTTCCTGGACCAAATCCAGGACATTTTAAATAACGGCCAGGTCAAGAGTACTCTAAACCGACGAACTTGTATGAAAGGTTTAATGAGAATGAAAGAAGCGAAGGAGATATGCAAGGATCGTGGCAAGTGGAAGGATGTTGTCTCTGCCTACCCCTATGGGAATGAGGCGTGATGTTATGTATGTATGTATGTATGTATATATGTAATATCTGGATTGTAAGGAAATTTTTCACCCGATATGCGATGTCCCGCATCCACATAATGACACGAATAGCTCTCTGACTCTATGCTGGTTTGTAACCATAAAATTGATACAAAAAAAACACTATTTTATAAATCCTTATAGCAATAAAGTCTTACTTATATCGAATCGGAATACGACATTGTATTTGCCCTTAATAATTGTCTACTAATCTACATACATCTTCGGAACTATAGTTCGCAAGCCAGATGCTTTCTAAGAACGGATTTTCCAATGTCTTCCGGCACTGAGTTACTGGAGAACAGTCATATGGAAAGGGCTAGGCTTGGATTTTCACTACGCGATCAAATCAGAAATGAGGAGATCCGTAGAAGAACCAACGTCCAACATAGCCCTAAGAATCACAATGCTGAAGTGGCAATGGACAGGGCACATAGTTCGACGAACCGGTGAACGGTGGGGCTCGTAGGTGCTGGAATGGCGACCCAGCACCGGAAGGTGCACTGTAGGCAGACCTCGCACAAGGTGGACTAGCACAAGATCAGGCACAGTAGTCATCATTAGGTGAGACCTTTCTCCAGCAGTGGACGTCCATGGGTTGAAGTGAGTGAGTGAGAATGGCATTACGTTCCACAATCACTGCAAACAGTTTTGGTAACCTTGGTTACGTTGGAGTGGATTTCTCGGTGCTTTTTGAAGTCAAAGTCATGGTGACCAGTGAAAGGCTGTGGGTGGTCTTCTTTTGTAAGGAGGTGATGTGGCTGCTCTCGACGTAAAACACAGGAGGATTGAAAGCGCGACATTCCCCCGTAGGATAACGTCAGGACATGAGGTATTGAGCCTGATGCCAGATAGAGTTCGTCGTTCGTTAGGTAGAGAGATCGTCTCCGTTTTGTGGGAAATGTTGCTAGTGGGACTCTGGCTCCATTAGTTATTACTCATAACATGTCTGACATAACCCACAACTGGATTTCCCCTTGGGGTATTATATTTCAATGAGGAATCTCTGGTTATAAACCAGGAAAGTGATGTCAAATTCACACCACATTTGACTTCCATTCGTTTAGAAGGTTTGAGATCTTTGTTAACGTCAGTATTGGTGACGATCACAAGTTCGTTTGTCTCCGTTTTATAAGCAACATTGCTGAGGCAGGGTGCCACTAAAGATCCCATGGTTTCATCACCAAGTAATCCAGGAGCTCCATCAAATTTTAGCTGTTAGAAGCCTGATATAACCCGCGACGGGGTTTCCCCCTGGAGTTTAATGCGTCCATCAGGAATTCCTGTTTAAAAACATGGAAAGTGATGTCACATTCACACATCTATCTATCTATCTATCTTTTAATATAATATATTTTGTTAAATAACAACGATCTCGATTTGCAAGTGGCTCAGTTTTTCTCTGTGTAGGAGTTTCATAAAAATATGATTTTTTTACCATTCACAACAATCGTTATTACTTTCTTGTCTATTAAATAGGTACCAGTTGTATGCTGGTTTTTAAAACTGGACAGACATATACAATATTAGATCACTCTTTATACGAGATTACATCATAACAAGTACGCAATTGAGTTTAGAATCAAGTCTACGCGAAGTGAAAATGCGATGCGGGTGTAATGTAGGCATTTTATGTTAATTGAGTCTGATATCGTGGAGTCTATTTCTGGGGATATCTGCACTTGTCAGTAATGTTGTTTGTGTGTCAGCGATACCTTTTATTGTATGGAATTAACTGAGTGTGTTTTATACTTAAAACTTTATGTTATATACTTTATTTTTGTTTTTTTTTGAAGTCAAACTTCTTATGTATACAATATGGGTCCAAGAAAGTCTCTAAGAGATATATACACGTAAGTAAGTAGCAGCCCTTTAACGTCCCACTGCTGGGCACAGGCCTCCTCACTCCGGGGAGTGAGGGTTTTTAGAGCATAGACCCACCACGCTTCTCCACTGCGGATTGGCAGGTATAGTACACAAGTGCACTCTCTATTCCTTCACTCTCATGGTCCGATGTGACTGGAATCCGACATGACCGAGAGAGATCAGGCGCAGGACCGACGGCTTAACGTGCTCTCCGAGGCACAGGGGTGGATCACACCGCCAACTTCCCAACTTCGGGCAAATATTAAGAAAATCTTAATAGAAAACTCAATATTGATTTTTGAATTGCTCCGACCCGGAACTCGAACCCAGGACCTCATGTCTGTAGCCGAACATGCTAACCACTAGACCAATGAGCAATGAGGCAGACCAATATATACACGTACATAAAAATATTTACTTTAAAAAAAAGGGAATGTGTCTCTTATGAATTACGATATAAGAATAAAAGTGTTATAAATTAGGCTACATAAAATTAACAACGTATTTACAATATACATTCTATTATAAACTACCAAAAGATATTTTAGATATCACTCAATAAATTCAAATCCTTTGTAAAAAGAAAGTTAAATTTTTAAATTAAAAGAACGATAAAACAGTGTTTATAATTTAAAAAACTATATCGTAATGATGATGTGACAAAAGAGGATACCTGATTGAGCAGGGCGTAGAGGCATCCTTGTTACTTTAAATTCTAATCCGTTCTTCATATCAAAAAGACCTTTTATTTCGCTGGAAAATGCCTCTAGTCATAAATACCGACCCACGGGTTAGGATGGGACTGGAGGATGACCCTCCAATACCCACATAAACCCAGCGGAACCCTCTTAGCCCGCCTTTTTTGACGGTGCAGACGGATGAAGAAGCTACTCCACAACCTCTCACAGGAGCGTCACCAGAAGGAGATGCCTCAGCCTGCACAACCTGAGACTGTGTGATGTGCTTAGTCTATAGCTGCTCATATTATATATTAATGGCAAGCAGGTTACTCTGTTGGCCAATTCGGTGTAAGAGCTTTCCGAAGCATCCATGCCTGGTCAGAATCTACGCCAATTTGTAGAAGACCAACTGATACTCCCTGGAAAGCCATAGCGCTGTAAAAGCCTACGAGAATTTTTAAATTTAAATTTGTAAATATTGTAAAGATATCTATATTCTTTGCTAACGTTTAGTATTCTGTGTGCGAATGCCATGCTCCCGTATGGTGAGCTGCTGTATTTGGCCGCGCCTTGTACGGTGCCGGACGTCTGCTGACGACGAGGCGTCTACGTGCGTCCCGCGAATGAGCTGTCAGCTCTACTGTACCAGTTGCCTTCAATTTATTTATAACCACATCAAAATTTACCCCCACATAATCTATATTACGTATAGTCGTGTAGGAGTGTCGCGATGGCGACAAACATTCAATTGCTAGCCGACGCGACAGTCTTCGTTCTGTCTTAACTATCACATTCACTTCGAATTGGTGTAATTAATAAATGAAACAACTTTTCAAAGACAAAGTCTAATCTAATCAAAAACATTTTTCGTTTTATTTTCTGGTTATTAAATTGATAATTTTGATATTATTGAGACACGGGAGCATGCGACATGTCGCAAGCACTTAGCGACTGTCGCAGCGGTTTATTACAAAATATTTAATTGCACCGCGCATTCTATCAATTGCAGACAATTATAACAAACGCCAATACATTAGAAAAGGCTCTATTGTCTAAAGCACTACATAAGTTACGATGTTGGTTTAGTTTTCTTAAAATTTCTAATGTTTCCGTGCGATTTTCTTAATTTTTTCTCTCAGAAGAACCTTCTCCTGACTATAACAAATACAATAAAACAGAAACAGCGAAATTGGTCTTCCCATTTACGTGACATAGGGATTTCCCTAATTTAAGGGAATAATTTTTATATACATGACAGAGAATAAGAGAAAAAAAAAGCTTAAAGCATAGACGCGTAGGGTTCATCGTCATTAATTTCATCATTAATACTATTTTCATACTGTGGGCGTTTGTTGGGGCAATCAAACACTTTACTAATTAACTCAGATTATAATTTTCAATCACTTTATGTCCCCGATATCAATTTACAAAATCTCATTAATAATAATAGCTAGGAACGCGACAGTTTCAATAACGACCGCTCTGGCGGACCGTCACCCGAGAACTGCCGAGAGACGAGCGCCGGATTGTCACTATTGACTCTACCCCATGCCGATACACAGACTATTGGACTCCAATATTAGCTGACAGGCGCAACTTCATGTATAGCTAGGTAAAGGACTTAAATTATGGAGACATCTATTTGATGATTATTTAACCAGCTGACTAAATTTCTCGGTTAAAAAATCGACCGCACGGCAACAGCAATTATCATCAAAATCAGTCGAGCAATTTCAGAGTTCAATGCCCTCGAAACACTATGACAGGGAATGGTTATATATTATATTATATAATCTGTTTGCTACATCTTCGATGGAAAAATTAGTCAGCAGGTTATATTGTATACTAATATTAGACAATTGAATGAAATACACATTAGTTTCTATAGATATTATAAAACTTAACACCTCGAGTTACATATCTATTGGATTTTACATATTACGGCAGCCCTAATGTTGTCTGAATATTAAGCGTTTAAAAAAAATCTATTGATCTTGAATTGCTCAAAACTTGCATAATTAAATTTAATCGGCACATAAATAGTGATAACGATCTATACTTTTAGAGTGCTATGTTTGTTAATGTATGCGTGTTGTCACGGATATTTCGTATGCCGAGTTGACAAAGTTTTATCGCAATCGGATGAACTGTGAAGCGAGGGTACTTACTTATTTTTGGGAAATACCCAATACAACCCAGCGGAACCCTCGTCATCCGTGAGTAAGACAACGAAGGGTCACTCAATTCTCGAGTGACCTTCGCCGGTGCCACGGACTCACCGTTATGTACTTCACTTCCCGTCCAAGAAGGAAAAAAGGAGTATAAGCCATGTCGTTGGAAGATACCTCGTAATACCTACTAAAACCCAGAGGTATCTGTTCTACCATCTGCGACTGATACACTGTAGGGTAATACTGACATTCCTCCTTGGTGTCCCCGACGAAACCAACATAGGAGTCATGGATGCAGGAGGAGTTTTCACCGCCTTGCACCCCAGCTTCATCCGCGGTGCATTCACTGCTTTTTGACGTTGGGACAGAAATATAGGAGATGTGCATATGATTTCAATGGAAGAGACCTCGTAATACCCTATCAAACTCAGAGGAACCACCTTTATCCGCGTCTGAGACATCGTAGGGTCACTAAACTATTCCTTGGTGTACTGGATGAAATCAATAGAAGGTTTATGTATGTGGTAGGAGTTTGCCTTGTCCCTCATCTTCACCAGCGTTGCAGTCTCTGGTGTTTTTTGACGTTGGTACTCCTGTCCCACATTTCTGTGTGAGTCATGGCGATAGAAAAACTTCGTATTACGTACTAAAACCCAGAGGTTCCTTCTTCATCCATGACTGATACATCGTAGGGTCACTCGAGCATTTCTCCTTCATGTCCGGGAAGATTCCAAATTATAACTTATGGATATAGGAGAAGATCTGAGCACTTATGCCACCTTTCACCCAGCTTATTTTGGCAGTGAGATAATGCATCCAATACAGTTTTCCCATCTCGCTCGTGGATCTCCTTGCCCCAAAAGAATGTCACTCCCATCAACCATTTATTATTGGAGAGCATCGCGCAATGTTCTTCAGGGAGAGGTCCCCGCTATTCAGCGTCACTAGGAGGTGATGATGAGCCACACTCATGGCCAGCAAGTGCCTTCTCCTGGCTTCCTTAGTGCAGCAAAATTTCAAAGTATCCACGTCCAGAACCTGCACCAATCTGTAGGAAGCCTCCTTGGAAAACCGTAGATCTAGATGAGGAAGGAGCACTACTACAGTGGCATCATCTGCTCTACCCTATTAGTGTAGTGACAACGTCGTTTGGCAACAGGTCATGAGGTCTTGATATCGTGGTTTTGGAGTTTTTTTGTTGACAAAGTCTTAGTTAAGCCATATGTTGTGTATCAATTTAATAAAGTGGAAGAGTTTGTTTGTTTATTCAAACGTTTTAATCTCAGGAAGTACTTTATTGATTAAGAAAGACTATGTATAACGTTATAACAAATAGGTTTATAACTTATATATGAGAGTAGTAGCGGTTAGGACGATCCGTGGATACCGTAAGGTGTCCTGGACGGTAGAAATGCTCCTGGCGGGTGACCATCCATGGAAGCTTCAGGGGGAAGTCCTCGCCGCTACGTATCAATGTAGACAAGACGCCAGGACTAGAGGCGGACCGCCTAGTAATGACGAGGTCCGAAGGATCAGAGCCTTGGCCAACCAAAATGTAGGAAGGATCTCGAGACCCCAATAGCAGGTGTGGCGACGGTGGAGGCGTTCCGCCCTCTGCTGGAACAGTGGTTGTGCAGGAGCCATGGAACGCTCTCGAATAGACTGGTGCAGGTGCTCACCAGATACAAGTGCGGTGACCTCGTCGACATGGCGCACCATACTGTGGCAGAATAGTCGGCGTGGGCATCACAGCGGCATCTCTTGGTGTCGTTGATTGGCGGAGACCTCTCGCTGACTAGCATTGCCCGTGCAATGGTCGCTTGCGAAGCAGAGTGGGGAGCCGTCGCCTCCTTTTGCGAAAGTGTTATCGTACTCAAGGAGGTACATGAGAGGGAGGTTGCTCCTGATGCCCTTGCTATACGTTGCCGAAGGTTGGGCGGTAGAAGGCGTGGATTTTGCACGCCTCGTCCCATAGCCTTGAGTCTGAGTCTTGATTCGGCTTCATCCAGGACACCATATTCGATTGATGTGAGACCGCTGGGTTTTATTGGGTATTCTGTCTCATCAGTGAGTCCCAGCAAAAAAAAAGTATAGTAACTCTTGAAAATATCTAAAAAATAGTCTATAACAGCATATGTCTATCAAAACAGGCTTTTTTATGTTGATCAAATTTGTACTCTTTCTGAGGCGAGTACGCTTCAGGTAATTCTATATAAAGTCTTGGACAGACTGATTGACAGTGCGATGTATATGGTGAAACTTTAGTTATTTACTACGGAACCCAAAAAAAGTGTACTTATAACGAGCAAGTTAACTGCAGCTCAGATATTTTTTAAAGGCCTACCTCACCACTTGACCACCTTAGAAAAACGACAAGTTGATTTATCTATGTAACAGATAAGATAAATAAAGCTGCTGAATTATTTATATGATCCTTTTAAGCACACCTCGTGATGGTAACTGTGATATATATGATACAGAGGAATGTCGCCGCAATCGGGCCCAATAAAATATCGTGCATACCGCCAATATTATAAACATGGAGAAAAACAACTTTAAATAACGCTTATTAAAATTATTTTTATATACAGGGTGAAAGCTATGCTATATTAAATCCAAAAATACTTCAATTAAGTACACCTTACGAGGATATCTTCGTGCCCTGTTTTCAGAAGAACCCACAACAAACTCAGTCAGTTGTCCTTTACAACCACCATCATTACAGTATAGCTTTTAATTTATTTTATTAATTTACTTTCACGAGTTTTTATTGTGTAATTTAAACAGCACTTTTTACGGATTTAAATTTATTGAGCGACATTGCTAGAACGTTATCTATCTATCTATTTATCTGTCTATTCAAACGTATTATTCTTAATTTGATTGTCCACTTTATGGTATATGAATTTTTATCTTCTGTTTTATTGTATTTTTTGTTTTGGTTTTGGAATCACAAATTGCTGTATTTCCCCAAGTGCTGCTCAGTTATTTCATGGTCTTGTTAGAGTAAGGGGAAACCCGTTCTTAATGATAGACCACGTCGCATAAAGAATATCTATCTATCGTATATCACGTCTTTGTTTACGTGGAATCCATTTTTTTTTCTAAAACAAACGTAGCCTGAGCTATACCTTATAATATCAGCTGTCTGCTAGTGAAAATCCCATCAAAGTTGGTCCAGCCGATACAGACTTACAGGCAGACGATCAAGCATTGAGATTTTCATATAAATACTCCATATGCATTGTTTAACTGCATTTTTATTTCATTTTATTATTGTTTATATCTTTTTTTCCTGTTTTGATGAAACTTTGATTATATATCTACGTATTATATGTCAAAGCCAACTGCCTCATTGGTCTAGTGGTTAGCATGTTCGACTACAGACATGAGGTCCTGGGTTCGAGTCCCAGGTCGGGCC
>JACTOM010000930.1:1049067-1066442 GCA_015832385.1 Elymnias hypermnestra | reverse complement strand
GGAGAGAGATCAGGCGCAGGACCGACGGCTTAACGTGCTCTCCGAGGCACGGGGGTGGATCACACCGCCAACTTCCCAACTTCGGGCAAATATTGAGAAAATCTTAATAGAAAACTCAATATCGATTTCGAATTGGCCCGACCCGGGACTCGAACCCAGGACCTCATGTCTGTAGTCGAACATGCTAACCACTAGACCAATGAGGAATCCGGGGTGCCAGAGTGGAATGTTTTCTCTGAGCCTCTGGCCCCTCACTAAAGGACCAAGAGGGTTTCGCTGGGTTTTAGTGGGTATTCTGGTTTTGTCTAGTGAGTCCCACACTCCAAACCGATGACTGTTCTGTTGGGGTGCGTAAATGGATTTTCCAGCGTCAAAAAGTCACCCTGTATGTGTGTTGGTATGTTGACAATTTAATATTTATATGAAATCACCCAAAACGAGTATATTTAACGTTAAACGGATTAAAATTTTTCTTTTTCAAGTTAAGGATGTTGCGTGAAAGGATATACTTTCAAAATCAATATTAAACAAGATCCTAATTTAACAATAACGACAAAAAAGAATAAAATTATTAGAGTTAGAAATGTAGAGTTTGCACGCTTTATATTACCTGCTCTATGTTTTTAGTTTAAGCAATTTCCGTGAGATTTTATAATTTTAAATACCAGCTGTTCTCGTCGGTGTCACTCGTGTAGTTCCAGATCCCGTGGGAATATGAAAAATCCTTTTCCAATAAGCAGAAAGAGACAGCTTGTTGTGTTTGTAAATTTTAAGTAAGTAGCAGCCCTTTTAACGTCCCATTGCTGGGCACAGGCCTTCTCACTCCGAGGAGCAAGCGTTTTTAAAGCATAGACCACGCTGCTCCACTGCGGATTGGCAGGCTTCCGACGTGACTGCAATCCGACCCGACCGGAGAGAGATCAGGCGCAGGACCGACGGCTTAACGTGCTCTCCGAGGCATGGGGGTGGATCACACCGCCAATTTCCCAACTTCAGGCAAATATTAAGAAAATCTTAACAGAAAACTCAATATTAATTTTTGAATTGGCCCGACCCGGGACTCGAACCCAGGACCTCATGTCTGTAGTCGAACATGCTAACCACTTAGACAATTTCTGTATTATATATAATACAGAAATTGTCTAAGTAATGCCTTTTTCAATGAGTGACTGAATAACTGAGTGAGTTAATGAGTGTTTTTGTCTGATATTTTATATATTAAAGCCATCTTCTCAATGTTCCTTTTCTAACGTAACCAGTTGTTTTTTTATAACTAATATGGCTCTTGACTGTGATCTTACCTGATTTTGAATTATGATAACATATAACATGTAATTCACCTCTTATAGCTTCTAGATTTCATCGAACCTTAACGCAATATTGTTGCTGCGCGTCTTTACTGGTGGAGGGGTAAGTAGCAACGCCCGAAGCCTCCCAGTTGAAACTCAGACATCTGTCTTTTCAGAAATCGTACTCAAGACCTTTGCGAAAGCTTGGACCATAGTACCAGTGTATAATGAGTCACGTTGTATGGTTTCAAAGTCTAGACGTTTTCGAACCAAAGATTTGTATTTAATTTAATAATACAAAAGCGAAATAAGTATTTGCTTAACTAGAATAAGTGTTGTTTAAGTGCTTGATAGGAATATATAATTTTTTCATCACATTCCAAACGTTTTACCGCGTAAAGTGTCTTTGTAGTTCCATCACGTACTGACGCGTAAGTGATCGCAAGTATGTACTAGCGACTGGCTGTAGCCATCTCATTTATTGTACAATAGGTTTGTAATGTACTAAAGAATTGATGATATGCTCTTAATTAATATGTTGAGGAGGATATTTTGTATGTATTAAATAAGATTAAGCCGTCACGCTCAGCTAAGTAACGCTCGAAATTAAAGTCGACACATATCTATTCAGGGAGCGAAGCAGTTATTTTTTACATTAATTCATTGTATAATATATCATTATTAATAATAATAAATTTATAGGTTTTATTATATATATGGTATATGTTTAAATTTTGTGAATATAGATAAGAAACAGTTGTTTCAGGGATATATTTAATATCAAGCGAATTTTCATTTACCTTTTATTTCTGTAAATAAAAGCTTGGTTATACAAGCTTTTTATACTAATTTAGAGAATGAAAGCTTACAACTTTTTATGTAAACTCTCAATAGATTTACTAAACAATTTAATTACTGTATTACTAATTCTAAAAATATTATTAACAACAAATGATGTTTGATATAGGTTCAAAACAGAACATCTGTTCTGTGATTTCGGGGATCCATCCAGTTTTTCTTCGACTGTCTTAGATGGTGCTCCGATTTCCGTTACCTCAGCTCTATCTTCCAAAACGACGGTGGAATTGACCGAGATGTTACTAGCAGGATAAATGCAGGTTGGATGAAGTGGAGGCAGGTCTCGGGAACAATTTGCGATGCCAGAATGCCCCTTAAACTAAAGGGGAAGATTTATAAGACGATCGTAAGACCTGTCATCCTGTATGGATCAGAGTGCTGGGCCACCAAAGGGGAGAATGAAAGGAAATTGCATGCAGCGGAGATGCGAATGTTGAGATGGATGTGTGGAGTGACAAAATTGGATAAGATTAAGAATGAGTATATTAGAGGAAGTGTGAAAGTAGCACCAGTGATCGAGAAGTTAAGGAGTGGAAGGTTAGCCTGGTATGGACATGTAATGAGAAGGTTGATAGCCATGTATGCAAGAGGGTCCTAAATATGATGGTAAGCGGCAGGGCCGGGACGAATTGTGTGAAAGAGGATATGTGTATAAAGGGTGTGAATGTAGAAATGACAGCGGATAGAGTGAAGTGGCGAAAGGAAACATGCTGTGCCAACCCCACCTAGTGATTGAACAAGAAGTTAAGATATTATCTAATAAATTTACTATAAATGTAATAATTTTTATTGTTGACAGGCTAGCACCTGATGGTTATAGTCTACGTTTGCTATGAGACTAGTCTTTGCTGGATAGCTTTTAACTGGCCACATTTTTTGTCCAGAACTGGACAGATTAGAAAACCCAGGCCCTCTGTCAGCTAAACTCAACTTAGTTCCTTAACTAATGCATCTCCTTTAGTAAGACAATGCAAGTAAATAGTACACGCTTTGTGCCGCAGGTGCAGTGAAAATGCCCGAGTTCGCAACAGTGAAAACAAATAGACATACACATAAACAAGTGCACCCGGATGTGCGGACATAGTTGCGTATGTGCGGTTCGTCGTGCGTAGAAAGTGGCGTGCTATTTACTACTCACGACACGACTACGATATGATAGTAAATTAGTTTTTAGTAGAGTGAGGTTTAGTCATTAAAACTAGTTAAAAAACTTAGATAAGTTCATTAGCTAGCTAATAGTTTTAAACTTAAAGCCAAACAACGAATCCTACAATAACTATTATTTGTATCATTGTTTTGCAATTTTTTTTAATTGCTTTATGGGTTATTCACAACCTAAAGTCATTGGGTAAGGGATCCCCAGGTATTGCGTCATCACCCAGGCTTTTCACGATGCTAGATATTTGTTTCTACCTGTTATTCGTCGCAGCGTTTGACGTCACTGTTGTCTCATCGTCAACGCCGTTATCTTCACCTACACCTGGTGGTTGTGACAGCAGTAGCTCACGAGGTAGTGGACATCCAGTGCTTTCAAATCTAGGATGTTGTCATGCAATGCCGAGGAGATGTAGATGTGGGAAGTTGTCAGTGTGGTGAAAACAGTATTACAATGAATATCATCTTTACAGACGTACATTGTAACTCCAAATTTTTTGTCAATTGGGAAATCTTTAGGATGTACCCGACCATTTCGGGGGGAAAGATTGGCTTGTGTGGGATTTTCCCACTAAAAACTCCTCGGTGGTCTACCTCTACGTATAACGGGGAGCCCCAGGATCTCCGGAGAAATCTCCGAGGCCCCCGCCACGTTATGCTTTTCAGGCTCCTCATATTTGGCGATACCTCTTGCTGACAATTGGTGTTGCCACGGCAGTTTAAGACCACATTAACCTGCCGTCTTCTGGGAGTCGCATGAGTGCTAAGAAACCTCGTAGCTCCTACTATCAGGTGAAGACGTTTATATCGCTGGATCTGCACCCGCTCCTCTGGTACTCTAAGCGGGAGTACCAGGCAGGAGCCGCATACATTAATGTAGCAGATGTAGACGTACCCAGGGACGAATGAGAAAGATCAACACCTGATGCGCCATTCATGGATGAAGAGGGTGCAGCTGGGTTTTAGTGGGTATTGAGAGGCCTCCTTCCTTGCTGTGTCCCACAATGTTGACCCATGGATTGTGGTTTGTGCTCCAAACCATTTCCCAGCGAAAAGGATGGAGGATGTAGATGTATTCGTTAAGCTTGCGTAATTTCTCTTTGTGTTTTGTTTATTTATTTTCTATTGGACTTTACCTTATATATATTTTTTTCAGTTTTTATAAACAACAATATTAATATCGTTACCATTTATAATGTACATTCCTAATATATTTCGTTGGTGGTCAAAATATTATTTTAAAGCTATTTAATGATTATATTTGTCACGCCTAAAATATCACTAATATTTAATAGCTTGTTACTTATAACAGTATTAATTGGTAAATAAAATGGAATCTTAACAAAAATTGTTTCCATTGAATAAAAGCTGCGTAACACAGCCAAGTATATAAATAACACTCACAGGTTAATACTTATTTAAAAATCCTCATATTTATGTAAAAAAATTGCTCTTTAACGGTACATTTGATTGTAAATAGGATCCCGTCTCGTACCTGCTCGCTACGAGCGTTATATATTGCCAGTGCGAGACGTGGCCAATGACAACGAATGCCTAATTATGGTTGATTTCTATACTATTGAAGATTCCTCTCTGGACTGCGTCGCGGACGCTCCTTGGTTATTAAGAGGACTAAATACCATAACAACGTTAGAAAAAGTACGATTATACCCTCCGTTATCAGAAGTTCTGGGTACGATGTCCGTCAGATAAAGTTTATGTCTACAAAGTAAAGTACTTTGGGATACCTCAAGGAACAATCCTTTATAACCTTTTATACATCATTTAAAAAGTGATAAGTACTAATCCTCAGCAAATAAAGTTCTTGTTAAATTAACAAGTGTTGCCAACTTAAAAGTATATATAACTAAAAGGGCACTAATGGTAATGCGGAATACGTGCGTTAAATGTTAACCACGAGCCCTTTCATCATATAGTTGACACAAAACGAGTAAAAATTGAAGGCTTTGTCCCACGAAAGTAAACAAAAGACGCTTTAAGCATTTACATCGGGATATGCTAGCAAAAACCGCGGGTGGATGCAATATATCAGAAATATGCAGGTATGTAGTCGACCTGTTCGGCTTCGGCGTTTTTCCAGATCGTTGTCACCCGTCAAACAGTCGTCGGGCTTATGATGGGCCTTCGATGGACGCCTGCCAGCCTCCGTCAAAGCCTACAAGCCCGAGGATCTAGAAGCGAAGACTTTCAGTGGGTGAAATAAAGTTGCAATTCGTTACGAGGGCTACCCGGGCGTTATCGTATTGCGGTCGAAAGCGAGTAGTGTTTTTTTGCCCTCGACGACCTGGCGGGCGCAACGGAACTGACTGGCCTATTGTATGTTAATCCACGGCCGGATTTTGTTCGGGCTCAATTATATTATGAAGCTTAAACACACGACGAAAGTCAAAAGTCACCCGGGTGTCTTTTGTTAGTGGCGTGTCCCCCCGCACCTCGCGGCGCCCGACACGAATTACGACAATCGTTACACCTAAGGCCACAATTAAAAGATGGCGCACCGCCTGGTAGCGAGGATCTTTCGCTGGAGAGTGGCCTTCATTTGTGAGACGGTCGTCACACTGCGAGAGGTCCACGAGTGAGGTAAAGGGTAACGAATCCAGGTTGAACTCTCGCTCGGACTCATCCAGGACATCTGATGAACAATTTCCAAGAGTTGGATTCTCTTCTAATATTCTTCAACGACTAACTCTCCAATTACCCACACTCAACAAGAAAATTGGTGTTTGAGCCGGTTGTTGTAACCATTTAATAGCATTAAATAAGTCCATGCATCATCTTATTGGTCTGCCTCATTGGTCTAGTGGTTAGCATGTTCGACTACAGACATGAGGTCCTGGGTTCGAGTCCCGGGTCGGGCCAGTTAAAAAATGGATATTGAGTTTTCTATTAAGATTTTCTTAATATTAGCCCGAAGTTGTTAAGCCGTCGGTCCTGCGCCTGATCTCTCTCCGGTTGTGTTGGTTTACCGTCACATCGGACTATGAGAGTGAAGGTAGAGAGTACACTTGTACACTTGTACTATGCCTGCCAGTTCGCAGTGGAGCAGCGTGGTCTATGCTCTAAAAATCCTCTCTCATATGAGTGAGGAGGCCCCTGTCCAGCAGTGGGACGTTAATGGGCTGGTACTTACTTACCATCTTATTAGATATTACACAGACACCATTTACTTAAAATATAATTGAAACAATAATGATACTTCCGCAATAGCTAATATACGATCTATTAAAAGAGGAATGTGCGAACGCTCCTTGGATGTCCCACTAATGGATGATGAGGGTTCCGTTGGGTTTAAATGGGTATTGCGAGGTCTCCATCTGAGACCCAGCATCAAAATTCATAGAAAAGATGATTTTAAAAGCATAGACCCACTGCAATGCTCTAATGCAGATTGGGACTACACATACCCCAAAACTGCCTCATTGGTCTAGTGGTTAGCATGTTCGACTACAGACATGAGGTCCTGGGTTCGAGTCCCGGGTCGGGGTAATTCAAAAATCAATATTGAGTATTCTATTAAGATTTTCTAAAATAATGATAATGAAATATTTGGCTGAAGTTGGGAAGTTGGCGGTGTGATCCACCCCCGTGCCTCGGAGAGCACGTTAAGCCGTCGGTCCTGCGCCTGACCTCTCTCCGGTCGTGTCGGATTCCCGTCACATCGGACTGCGAGAGTGAAGGAATAGAGAGTGCACTTGTGTACTATGCCTGCCAATCCGCAGTGGAGCAGCGTGGTGGGTCTATGCTCTAAATACCCTCGCTCCTCGGAGTGAGGAGGCCTGTGCCCAGCAGTCGGACGTTAAAGGGCTGCTACTTATACCCCAAAACTACTCCTGGAATATACAGATTTCCTCACAATGCCCAAAATAGTCCACAATTGCAAAAATATATTTATAACGCCTCAATAATATATTAATTAAGTAATTCTCGAACGTAATAAGTCTATAATTTATTGTTATAAGAAAAAATATAAAAAATAAAAGTTTTTTTTCGATTAAAAACCTAATAGTTTTGAAAAAAAAAACCGTGAACTCATATTTAGATGAGTAACGATATAAAAAGTGACTTTAGTTTTCAATTTACTTAGGCTAAGGTGGTTTTTTCGAATACTTTAACTTTTTTTGACATTTTTTGGATACGAATAAATATGAAAGCAGACTTATTAAAAAAAAATATAAAATGGTGTACTTTTACGTCGAAACCACCTACCACCATAATCTACCACATTTATTTACAAATGAAAGAAAAAGACTAATGCGAAGTTTAGTAAAAGTTTTCTATTCATTAAATTTTTTTTTTTTTTTATTTTCATTAACATTTCTACTCATCCTTATCCTTTCTCTATACTCAAAGTTAATAATAATAACATTCAAATTAAAGAAAGAAAAAACTAATGCGTAACCCTAAACAATTATTACTTCAAAAGCTTTCCAAAAGTTGATTTAATAGTTTGAAAGGAAAGAGCTTTTTTCAGGTTTTAGCAATATTTTCCAAAAGATATCTAATCAATTATATTATACGTATATAAAAAACCCAGTACCGATTCCTAAAACATGATTTCTATTCTTAAAAGTTTCGTTATTTATTTATTTTACAAAACACACAATTATGGATTTTACATTTATTTATTGAACTAATAAACGCCAGAGAGATTGCGCGTGGGTGTGAGTCTGTCTATGAATGTGTGTGTGTGTGTGTGTGGGTGTGTGTGTGGGTGTGTCTGGAGTGAAATACAAGCTACCTTCTCACTATTTAAATTCATTAATTTTATTAATTCTTTTTTAAATTTTAGTTTGTTGCCATGGAAGATATCGACGTCAGAGTAAGTTTCGTTATAATATTTGCATAATTTGTTTGACAATGTGAAATAAAAAAGAGGGGTATTATAAAGTATATATTTTTTTAAATATTCACTTTTCTTAGATAATAACGACGCTTGTCAAGTTTTAGCAACATTTCCCAACAGAAACGTTATCAAAATGAATTGATTACATCGCATTAAAGGAAAAAAACGAATGCGGAATTCTGAACACGATTTCTATTCGTTCAAAAAATCACATCCTTGACATAGAAGTTGTTAATGGACATTATCAGCGTCGTAAATAAGTTATGCATACTGCCTAATTAATTAGGTAGACGAGCACTGGCGGAATTTTATTGATTTTTTTATCGCTTTGAATAAATATTGAGATTTTTCTACTAAACGAGCTTTATCAGACGATCTGTTGCTTTTAGACTATGTTAGAACATTTTACTTAATGTGCAATAAACATGTCATACTGTCGAGCAAGGATTGAACCCACCACGCTTGTACGTTCTGAATTGGCAAAGTCCTTCTCACTCTTAATATATTGGAGTTTGAACCCATCTTGTTACTAATATATTGGTGGGCAGGTTAGTAAAACAAGAAGCGAGGAATATCCTCTATTGATTACGATGAGGTCCACAGTGTCAGAACACTGGCCGGAAGAATTCTGATCACGAAATAGAGGGAGTATATTGAGGCCCCTATAGCAGGGGTAACGACAGTGGAGGCGTTGCAACCTCGACTAGAAAATTGGATTGGAACGCTATCATACAGGCTGGTGCAGGTGCTTACCGGATATGGTTGTTCACCGGAGAGGAATTGCCTATTTGCCATGAGTGTGGTACCCAGTCGACACTATACCGTGGCAGTTTGCCCAGCGAGGGGCCCTCAGCGGCATCTCATGGTGTCACTGATTGGAGTTAACCTCTTGTTGGCCTGCATGATAAGTGCGATGGTCGCCAACGAAGTAGGGTGGAAAACCGTAGAAGGCGCGGTTATGCGTGTCTTCTCCCAGAGCCTAGAACTTCATTTTAGCTTCATCTGGGACACCATTTTGGATTGCGCAAGCAAACCGCTGGTGTCTCACTTTAGGATGACGAGGGTCCGCTACGTTTTAGTGAGTATTCTGCATGACAGTGAGTCCCACACTCTCGACTAGCCGAGAGCATATTTTCCACGTTCTCGAATGGGGAGGGTGTTGGAAAGCATTTCCCAGCGAAATATTACTAAAATCAAGTAACTCCTAAACAATGAAAGCATGACCACACAGTGCTTTAAGATTTTGGGTTGATAGGCTAGCAAGATTTCTTCATTCTTAAGAATTTTGAACCCATCATGTTACTCATTCTAGATAGGCAGTCTATAAAGGCTCCAATCATTTAAGACTGTGTTGGTTTTACCAAACCTGCCCACTATTAAGTTGGGTCCAAAATAATTTCGAATTCTTAACAGTAAGGAGGCTTTGCTAACCTTACAGTTTACGATTTAGTAGCATGATGAGTTCAAAATTGAAATTCTTAAGAGTTCTAGTTCGATTTTGAACCCAACATGCTACTAAGTCGTAAACTGAGAGGCTATGCTACTAAGTTTTATATTAATTATGCTTGGAAGGTCACTCTTCAAAATTTGATACTTGAACTTGATAGTCCAGTAAAGTCACCTCTTTCTTTTGTTTAAAAATTTGAATCTCTCGCTATTAGCTTAGCTAGGAAAACTCAGACTTAATGATTTGGAGCTTAAATCCTCTGGCTACTAACTCTAGGTTGGCAGGGTAGGAAGGCTTCATCACTCTTCAGAATTTGGAGTTCGAACCAATTACGCCACTTTGAGTACTTGCTTCGTTATCGAATATAACGGAATGTACTCGGTAAATTTAGGAAACCAGGTTCTCTGAATAAGGGTCGAGGTGTCCATTGGGCCATCGCGATCCACCACATAACGGGTACGATGCAATATTTTATACAAAGTACCCCTAACGCCGCGAGAGGTAATGTACATCGAAGTTTATGTCATGTGTGAAAGTTATTCATTCCTTTCTAAACTTAATCGCGTATAAATAAACACGATAGTGACATATTAGAGATACTACAAGAGACAACTGTCAAAAGTCTTCAGTTGCGATGTTGCCTTATTTTGTCTTACTTTATTTTAACTTTTTTTAAGCATTACCAATAACTACTATGCTAAATCTGCTTTTCATATAAAAATAACATCTTCAAATTTATTAAATGTATAACTTTTGAAGGTAGCCATAACATAAGTTTTAATTAAATTAATTTAAAAACACAATAAAACAATTGAAAACTAAATGGCTCTACGTATTTTTTTATATATGGTAATACTTTAAAGTAATAAACCATTGGATTTTGCGGATATTTTTTAGTATTAAAGAATTTTTATATATCACATACGAGTATACTATTATGTATTGATAAGTTTTTTAAAAGTTGTTTATATTTAATCATGGCAGTGAATACTGAAAAATATTCGAATATAGTATAAAATAAGTAAAAAAAATGTAACGAAGCTGCGCCAAAAGTGTAACGCAGCTGATGCGAGCAAAACATACACTCATATTGGCCTTGGCTGCTCTGGCGAGCGCCTTTTTAATTTATGATATATTTAATGTTACAGAAAGTTTTCAAATAGAAAAAAGTATAATTCATACAATAGCGATCGAAATCCGTAAAACAGATAGTTTTTGTTTGTATGTCCGTAAAATATGTAGGTATCTTGGGTATTTGCTTTACTCAGTGACACTTTAATTAGAAAAAAATTCTTATGAAATATTTAACAGCTGACACAGTGGGTCGAGTACTCTCTTTGTTAGAAAAGGTCCTGGATTCGATACCGGTCTGAGTCTCGTAGTTAGAGCAAAAAGGTCCCACCAAGATTTGTGTTCCAGTATGTTGTGTAGAAACCATAGAAGTAAAAAATGCCTCTTACCAGATTAGTGCAGCAACATATTAGATTGTATAATAACTTACGATTAGATGTGATCACAGTTAAGCCCTTATCTGTCAGGAATAATAAATTAATACGAAGTGTTAGATTGCCGGCACATTAGACTGAAAGTGAAGGAATAGAGAATGCACTTGTGTACTATGCCTGCCAATCCGCAGTGGAGCAGCGTGCTGGGTCTAAGCCCTAAAAACCCTCTTTTCTATAAACGAGAAGCCTGCTATCAGCAGTGGGACGTATTTGGGCTACTGCCTTGCCTTATTTTATAGAATTTATTAACTCACTTTATATTATACTATTATATATACTGCTTACCTTACCTTTTATTATAGAATTATAAGCCAAAGAAGTTTCAATTGTTTTACGTGTACCCTGATACACTCACATACTTGTTTGGTGTATATTTGTTAGCGCTGTCTCTTGTACTAATAGGACACTACTTGTTTTGATAAGGGCCATCGTTCAGCCGCTACAAAACCCCAAAAAATTTTGTAGCAATCGGGATAAAACGCACATCAAAGTCGGCCGCGGCCATAAGATACGATATTTATCGTCTCGCTGCTACACCGAGACCCGTAAAAATGTTGCTCCGTGATTGAAAAAGGTATGCTTTCCCACACAAAAAAAGTGACCAGTTGGACTCTCGCATCTTTATGAACTATTCTGATTACAGAACGGTTGATATTATTGAAAAAATCTTTATAATATATCTTTAGATTCGACACGGATTAGTTTGGCTACTGTAGATCCTAAAATATTGGTCGTTATTGTGAAGGAGAACCCACGGACTTCCCAATACGGACCGCGAGTGTATTAAGCTATACAAATGTAAGCATTTGAATATGATTTGCGTAAACATGTCACTTATGATCAAATAATACGACAGCGGCTACTAGAGTTGATATATCTATTATTAGTTATTTCCCGCAATATTAACTTCGAAATTCTAGATGCCTTTCTTGAAAAACGTTAACAAAGAAGCAGACAGAAACAAAATTTTCTTTATTATCATACTCGGTAAGGTTTTTAATAACTACAGACTTCGTTAGTAACGAATCGACCACTAGTTACAATTTTAAACGCACTTATCTCAGCTACTACTTGATTTACTTTAAAAATTCTTTTAGTATTGGTTAGCACGTTTATCGAGGATTATAAAAAGTTATATATCATCACTTTACAACCAATAGAAGCGGAGCAACAATGGAAAATATGGAAAAATGGGGTTATTTTATATTTAGATAGACTTAGTATAGCCTTTTAATGAAATTCAAATTAGCATTCCCACTGAAGTGGCTCATGTCTGCCAATTCCTTGTAAAAAAGCGATTTTTTAAATATTTATTATCATAAAAGAGCAGTTTTAATATAGCATCAGATGATAATCTAATCAACGGCGATATTTCATCGGAATAGCCGGTGAGCAATCGGTTAATAGCCGTTAGCCAGTAAGGCTTAATGCAAGAGGGCATCATGCTGTGACTCCGGTGGAATTTACGAGCGACGCGAGCCGAATCAGCCTAGATCGGCCAAACACGCTACAAACTGGACCCCATTACGACACATTATAGATTTTGTTGTTTGCTCAATTTATTACCGCTAAAACGGTTAAATGTTCGAGGAATTTTGTCTACTAGCTGATATCTGTGACTTCGGTCTACTTAGAGTCAGTTCAGACCACGATAATGTAATTGCTGCGAGTGCATCCGGTAGCAAGGAACCGAACAATGTGCCAGGTCCGGAGGACAGAGCACCGATCGAAAAGTGGAGCCAAGGCCTTGGATTCCCAATTGCGGGTGTGAACACGGTGGCAGCGATCCGTCCACACCTGGAGAATTGGATCACTAGGAGGCATGGATCTCTCTCCTACCGTCTGGTGCATGTGCTCACCGGGCATGGGTGCTTCGGCAAGTATCTGCACCAGATAGGTCGTGAAGAAACGCCCGTCTGTCACGTTACGTTCACCATACGTGTCACCATACGTTGGCAGAGTGTCCGGCGTGGGCGCCCCAGCGGCATATGTTGTTGTCGCTGATCCGAGGAGACCTCTCTTTGGAGAGCATAATTGATGTGATGCTCACCAGCGAGTTCGGATGAAGGGTGGATGGCTTATTTTTATTATTATTAGGCGCAGGTATGCGCTCTACTATTCCCCTCAGTAAACTGTAGACTGTTATAGTCGGCATCATCGAGGTCGCTAGAGTGGAATGCGAAATGGGACCCTCTAGTGATCTCATTCAAAGTAGGTATTCTGGTTTCAACGAGTCCCACACTCCCGGTTGGAAGAATTCATATTCTTTCGGGGTGCGTAAAAGCATTTCTCAGCGATAAAAAAGACTTCGATAATGTAGATGGAGATACAGACAATGGCTTTAGAAAAGGTGAAGTAAGTAATATACTATTAATAAACCCACTGCCAGGCCATACAATCAAAATTGCTTCCAGAATATTAAAGTTTATTCAAGATGCTTTACTTCATCTAAAAGCACAATGATTTGAACCAGAAGAAGCCAAAAATTTTCTGGAAGTAATCGATAATAAAACTATTCAGCGATGGGACTCTCATTTGTAAATGTGTATCAGTAAGCTTTATGTCTTACTTTGTCATAAAAGTATAGTTAATAATAACGAATTTAACACAAGGGGCAATTACAATGAAAATGCAAGTCATGGGCGCCGTCATATTGGCCTTAGCTGTTAGAGACAGTAAAACAAAAGCATAAAAACCAAAAATTATTTAATAACAGCATTTGAGTTGTGAAATATACTGTTAAAGAATTCCGCTGGCCCAATTCAGCGAGGACTTTGGTAGGACAGATCCAAGTTTCTATTATATTCTATTTAGGACAAATTTAGGAAGTTGCCTCCTATAATTTGTCTGAGTCTGGACTTGTAGATTGTCTCTAAGCAAAATAGGTAAAGACCTACTGCTAAGCAAAGAGATTTCTGGAAGTAATCGGTACTAAAACTATTCAGCGATGAGACTTTCATTTGTAAATGTGTATCAGTAAGTTTTATGTATTATGTTGTCATAAAAGTATAGTTAATAATAACGAATTTCAAACAACAGGCAATTAATAATGAAAACCTCGGAATGGAAGTCTCTTTTGTGGGAATTGGATATGAAGAGAAATAAACTCATTGCAAAAGCACTATCGGCAATCTTATATAACTATCTTGGTAGAGTTCAAACTGGTCCTGCATATGACCTGGTTAATGGTGGTTCATTTTGTTGTTTACTATACAATCTACATTATTGTTAAACTTAAAATTTTCGTATTAAATTTGACTGCAATCAGCAACTTTAAGACTCTAGTCTTAGACTATCTTTTTAGAAATGTTAGTCATTATTGGTTTTAATTATTTCTTATGTAGATTATGTTTCTCTTTAAGACTTAATATAGCTTTCATTAATTAATATTATAAGTAATTTAATCGCGACGTTACCTTTTGGCTGCAACTAAAATCAGCGTCATATGTATTGTCAATGCCTTAGCTTTAGCTGTTGGCTTATATATCGTAGTTTAAGGTTTAATTCAAATCAAAATATCTTTATTCAAGAGAGACTTAAAATCTAAAGTTACGAGGGTTCTTTCGCACCCTGATCCAAGAAAAACCCACAACAAACTCAGAGAGAGCAAATTCAAATCAGAGCAATTCGTTTACTCCACGCGTTCCTATCGTCTAAATACTCTTGCAACTTATAATACGACTTTTCCATCAACTTTCTTTTAACAAAGACTTTGAATTTATTAATTGACATCTCTAGAACGTCTTGGGGGTTTATTATAGCAACGTATACAGTTACCCTTAAATAAGTTGTTAATTTTATGCAGCCTACTACAATTTATAACAAGTTTGTTTTGGTTTCGTAAGTTATATGATGTACATTCACTCTTTTTATTGAAAGAGTCAATGTTTTTATTCTAATATATATACGCGGTGAACTGTCATTATGTTAACTGCCTTAAATTTGTTTCTTAGGGACTCTCTTGGACCCATATTGTAAATCGCACGAACGGCTTTTTCTGCAGTATAAATATTGCATCTTTCTCCTTCTTGTGCTACTACTACTACGAATTCCTTATGATCTATTGTAGTAGCTATTATTCCATGATTTCTTTTATTACGATAGACTAAACGATTTTCTATCTTTCTTTAAAAACATTGGTTATATTAGTCATTTTTAGGGCCCTAAAAAAGCTATCGCTGTAGCCGAAATCGGATAGGATCTTCAAAATGACAGGTATTTTAAACATATCGAAGTAATACACGCATATACCTTGAATGAAACACAATAGAATTCTAGACGCCCTTAACAGTGACCCCACGTCCCCTATTTATTCATCAAACGTTTATTACAATTCAAATTAATTCAATTCACACGATTCACAATGTCCACTAGCTCATGCCTCCAACGGTCGACTCGCACACTCGGGGTTACCGCGTTACTTCTTACAAGCATCGATAGAGCCAATAAATTTCACATCGACTCACGACATATGGGTAATTTGATAGCCCCAATGACCGGTGGTCACTTTCCACCTGCTCAGCTCTTAGACGAACTGACAACGTACAAAATTCTATGGTTAAATTAACCCTTTCATTCAACCACGTACATTTATAAGTTTATTCATTTTGTAACGATCTCGTTACGCATTCAGCAGCTTACTCTCCAAATCAAGTGTTTGTGTGAAGTTTTACTTCAGATATATTGTGTGGTTTAATAAAACCGGGATGTGAAAGTTATTTTATGTTTACACGAACGATTGACAATATAAATGTGACTGGGTCACCTGATGTAGGTCATGGGCGCCGTCATATTGGCCTTAGCTGTTAGAGACAGTAAAATAAAAGCATAAAAACCAAAAATTCTTGATTAACAGCATTTGAGTTGTAAAGTATACTCTCAAAGGACTCCGCTGGCGGAATTGAGGGAGTCATTTGGCAGCACAGATCCTAGTTTCTATTTTATTCTATTTAGGACAAATTTAGGAAGTTGCCTCTTCTAATTTGTCTGGGTTTGGACTGGTCGATTGTCTCTAAGCAAAAATGGTAAAGACCTACTGGCAAGCAAAGAGATTTGTATTCTGGTACGATGCTGTGTAGAAACCATAATAGTTAAATTGCCTCTTTCCAGAGTAACACGGGTTATTTTAGATTGTCTTTTCAGCACATCTTTTCTAGACGGTTAATAATTAGACAAATTTGAAAGAAAGAAAGAAAAATCATTTATTCAATGATGGTGTAACAAACAGCATTATCATAAACAGCATTACTGTCTGTAACACCACCTCGAAAGGGTTTCCAGCTCAGCATATTATCGTGTGTAGTAGAAACACACGACGCTGATTTTCAGCTGAGACCCCGGTGACGTCACAGCATACAAAATTTAAAATTATATTTATGATATAGAAGTTGGAATTTCTCAAATTTGCCCAGCCGGATTTGATCCCGAGACCTTTCTGGCAAAGCTAGTAAAAGCTCCGCTAGCGAAGCGATCAAAGCTCATAAAAGCTCTTTAAAAAGCAGCAACGGAACAGAACAAGCTACGGGTTGAAATTTGATAGTTTCACGCGAGTTATGGGTTCGGTTTGATCGCTCAATTATGGATGTTTTGTCGCCGGCGAGGAAGTCGTAAATATATCAGATGCATTACACCGAGGAACGCCGGGTAATTTATTTGCATGTACCCAATGATCACCTGATAATAAATGATTTTGTATATCATCGTTTCCGGCTCCGTTTTCTATACAAAGTAAAAAGAGCAAATGTATATCATATAACTTGCGAAACAGAAACAAACTTGTAAATTCTAGTAGGCTGCATAAAATTAACAACTCATTTAGGGGTAACTGTATACGTTTCTATAATAAACTCCCACAAGACGTTTTAGAGATGTCAATTAATAAATTCAAAGTCTTTGTTAAAAGAAAGTTGATTGAAAAATCGTATTATAAGTTGCAAGATTACTTAGACGATAGAAACGCGTGGGAGTGAACGAACTGCTCTAATTTGAATTGAAATATATTAAACTAACATGATATTGTAATGATGATGATAACAAAAAAAACAGAATACCCGACTGAGTTTGTTGTGGGCTCTTCTCGGATCGGGGCGCGAAGGAACCCTCGTAACTTTAGATTTTAAGTCGTTCTGGAGTATCATCATCAGACGTACATTAGAATTAGAGTGTGGAAAGGAAAAGAAAAAACAAAAATTTGACGATTCAAAAGTGCTGTAATATGCCTACTTGAATAAAGATATTTTGATTTGATTTGATTTGAA
>JACTOM010000930.1:1023119-1048439 GCA_015832385.1 Elymnias hypermnestra | reverse complement strand
GTATTAGTATGTATGTATAAGTATTTATATGTATGTATTTATTTCAAGTAATATATGTTTCCCTTTTAACCTATAAACACCGCCTACCTTCTCTCTCCTTTCTTTGACGGTTTCCCTATACGTGGGGTTGTCTGGAAGAGATCGCTAAATAGCGATAAGACCGCCCATTGTACACTAGAATTATTTTAAGTTAAGTCATTGTATTATATATTTTTTTTGTGGTGTTCAATAAAGTATACTATCTATCTATATGCTACTTAAACTATGGAAGAGACTTTCCATTAATATGAAAGGTATTGACATGTCATTGATTAGATTTACAGATGTTATTCAGCTAAATAAAGTACAGTATGAAGAATTTGATGCTCTAGTCTTCAATGTAAGCTTTGAAATAGGTATAGTGTAAAGTTTGTGAAAGGTAGCGATGATCGTAGTTGCGGTGGCGACAAATGTTCCAGGAACCGACAGTAGGCGCGAGACTGTAGACATAAAGCTAATTAAACATTCTTTGTCTTCGCTCCATTTGTTGACTAACGGGAGAATACGTGGCTCCAGACACTCCATTTAACTTAAAACAGATAATTATGCCTTTTGGACACAGTGTATATACATTGCTTTTAGATATTTTGAAATATAATAATAATTTTTATTTCGACCACTAGGATCATATATGTTAGTTACAATAATCTTAGCCTAATGTTAATACACTAACTTAAAAGTAATTTTCCTAACTAGTGACAGCCTTGATTTGCCCGTACATGGACCATACAGCAATGGTTCAAGTACTGGCAATCAAGTCTGCCAGCAAATGCTTTCAGAATACCGTTAGTGCTGTCCCGAACCCTGCGCACCAGGGATGCACACCGTTTGCGGATGGTAGTGTAGAAACAGTCTACACCCGCCCCAGCGAACATACCTGAAGCACTGCAGAAGCGAGGCAGCCCCATCAGAATCCTGAAAGCATTATTATACTGCACACGAAAGGCATTGTACTGCTTGTATAAAAAGATGTACAATAGGCTCTGAAAAGTGACCTTTATTGGTACAATACAACGAGCAAACCTGCGCGCGATCATGTTCGCTCTTACAGACAATGCCCTGCGCTCTCGTTCTATGTCTGCATCATCTTTAAGGTCATAGGATACCACGTGGCCAAGGTATTTAAAACGAGGCACTCTGTTTAGCGGTGTGCCGTAAAGCTTAACAGGTGGTATGTTCGCGGGCAAAGCTTTCCCTTGACCTGAAAGATCATGCATTCGCTTAATATAATGCTGCCAAATTTAAAAACGAAGTGCCACCTACACTTCATAATTTTATATAACATCCAGTACACAACCCCACTTCTTTTCCCCCATTCAAGAAGATAAAAGGCATAAAATCTTTTGCATTTTTAAAAAGTGAAATATTTTGTCCATCGTTTCTGACTATATATTTCATGTCGCATTAATAGAGTGATTGTAAAGTGAAAGGCGCTCGGTAGAACAGCCAAGACCAATATGGCGGCGTTTAATAGCTGTTTCGCTTACATCTACGTTTCTTTTGTATTTTTAATAATATACGCCAGCTCCACCGTAAAATTATAAACTAACATACAAAGATTTAACAATAAAATGAAATATAAATATCTTCACAAACTAGAAAGACTGAAATTCTGTGAGAGAAACATTAATAAATTCAAAACATAAAAAGCCAAATTATTCAAAGAAGGTATCCTAAAAGCATATATAGTTCTTTTTCCATTTTAAATGTAATATTCTCACAATAATTAAGGTCTCACACTAATTTCCTAATAAGAATTCTGGCACGGAACAATATCCTAATAACATTAATGAACCGAATAATATTTGTGGTCCACACCAATATCCTAATAACATGGCCCGGAAAAATATTCTAACAATATTTCAGGTACGGACCAATATTCTAATAACGTTTGCGCCTCGAAATGATATACTAATAACATTTGTGGCACAGTACAATATCCTAATAACAGTTCAAGTACGGACCAATATCCTAATAACGTTTGTGTCTCGGAAGGATATACTAATAACATTCGTGTCCCACACCAATATCCTAATAATATTTGTGGCCCGGAGCAATATTCTAGTAATATTTCAGGTACGGACTAATATCCTAAAAACATTTGTGGCACGGATCAATGTCTTGATAACATTTGTGGCACGGACCAATATCCTAATAACGTTTGTGTCTCAAAAGGATATATTAATAACATTTGTGGCGCGGATCGATATCTTGATAAAATTTGTGGCACGGACCAATATCCTAATAGCGGTTGTGTCTCGGAAGGATATATTAATAACATTTGTGGCGCGGATCGATATCTTGATAACATTTGTGGCACGGACCAATATCCTAATAACGTTTGTGTCTCAGAAGGATATATTAATAACATTTGTGGCGCGGATCAATATCTTGATAAAATTTGTGGCACGGACCAATATCCTAATAGCGTTTGTGTCTCGGAATGATATACTAATAACATTTGTGGCCTTTTTTTAGTATAAAATATTGCCGACGTGTACCCCACGGGGTGTAAACTTCCAAAATACTGCAGGTTATGATCAAATTGACCAGTGTAATCTATGACACTCCGGCAGCTCAAAGGCGAGCGGTGGTCGGCGTGTGTTTGCGCTCGTATCGCGGTACAATGTTATATGTAATAACCTCAACGACATCGCCATGTGAAACAACACGGACGTCTATAAACCAATTGTGAATGAAGCTTTGTCAACTGTTTGAAGGAATATTCATTATTGGCTTCGAAAATATCGGCTTCTTCTTTTCCAAGTTCGGTCTTCATCAAACAAACTCGTACAATATTAGGGTTCTTACCCAAATGTGTACTTAATCGATATCTTATAATGTTGTTTGTTACATGTATTTACATACACTTTTAACCCCACTTACCTATGTTATAGTTCTCGTTATAATTAATTATATATTTAACTTGCAAGATTTTTTTAGAAACCTGCAATTTAAGTTTGCAATACGACCGCTTATTGTACTTCTCTTCCCTCTTGCATAAGACTTTTATTGTTATTTTCATGTCCATAAATAAAATGGAGTAAGTATTCCATATTGTCTTTAAAACCATAAGTAAAATAAAGAAAGCATTCCATATTGTCTTTATATCCATAAGTAAAATGGAAAAAGTATTCCATATTGTCTTTATATCCATAACTTAAATAAGGAAAGTATTCCATATTGTCTTTATATCCATAAGTAAAATGGAAAAAGTATTCCATATTGTCTTTATATCCATAAGTAAAATGGAGAAAGTATTCCATATTGTCTTTATATCCATAACTAAAATAAAGAAAGTATTCCATATTGTTTTTATATCCATAAGTAAAATGGAGAAAGCATTCCATATTGTCTTTATATCCATTAGTAAAATTTAGAAAGTATTCCATATTGTCTTTATATCCATAAGTACAATGGAGAAAGTACTCCATATTGTCTTTATATCCATAAGTAAAATAAAGAAAGTATTCCATATTGTCTTTATATCCATAAGTAAAATGGAGAAAGTATTCCATTTTGTCTTTACATCCATAAGTAAAATAGAGAAAGTATTCCATATTGTCTTTATATCCATAAGTAAAATGGAGAAAGTATTCCATATTGTCTTTATATCCATAAGTAAAATGGAGAAAGTACTCCACATTCATGACGGTACTATAAATACAGTAAAACAATTTATTTAAAAAGCCGAAATGACCTGGTGGTTCTTGTTTAGAAAAGTGGTTTCGAACCTGGACAGGATCTGTTAAGTTTCTCTTTATTTAAAGAAACTTACGTGCTTGAGTGATCTTTCAAATCTATTACTTTTCTATAAGTATTGTGTAATATCAGGATATGCAGACTGCCAATCCGTAAAAGGGCTACGTGATGAATCTATGCTTCAATAACCTTCTTTTCACTGAGTAATGAGGCCTAGGTCCAGCAGTTAATACGTTGCGGCTTATCTTACTTCTTGTATTACGTTTAAAAGCATTTACGTTTGAAGAAATTGATCTTTTTTTTCGTGTTATGCAAGATAAAACTCCATTTGCATTGTAACACAAGAGCAGCAGGACGAAATCTTTAAGTAGCATACCAAAGACAATACTTTAAAACTCAAATACAAGATGGAGTTCTTTCATTAAACACTCGAGCACACGACCTCAGTGCAAATACTTCAACCGACTGACTCGAATACACTCCGGAGTTAGATAAAACATTAGCTCTCCTGCATTTGGCAAATAGCATTAATACTTGGCACACAATCCATTTACGTAGTCTTTTTATTGCTGACAAGTTAGTATTTGACTGATCTAAGCTGATGGTAAGTGATAATACAGTTTGAGATGGTAACACGTTGACCTGGAATGAAATAAGGTTGCTCTACTCCGGAGAAGGTTCTTATGAAAGAAAAAAATTCATAGATGCGTGGAACATCATACATTTTAAGAAACCTTAACCAACATAGTAACATTTATAAGGTAACCTCTTTAGCGCTTTTGACAATATAAACTCTTCTAGTGTAACCTCTTTAGTGTTTTTGACATTAGAAACTCTTCTAATGTAAGTTTTTTAGTGATTTTGACAATATAAACTCTTCTAGTGTAACCTCTTTAGTGTTTTTGACATTAGAAACTCTTCTAATGTAAGTTTTTTAGTGTTTTTGACAATATAAACTCTTCTAGTGTAACCTCTTTAGTGTTTTTGACATTAGAAACTCTTCTAATGTAAGTTTTTTAGTGTTTTTGACAATATAAACTCTTCTAGTGTAACCTCTTTAATGTTTTTGACATTAGAAACTCTTCTAATGTAAGTTTTTTAGTGTTTTTGACAATATAAACTCTTCTAGTGTAACCTCTTTAAAGTTTTTGCCAATATAAACTCCTCTAATGTAACCTACTTAGTATTTTGACCATATAAACCCTTCTAATGTACCCTCCTTAGTGTTTTAGACAATATAATCTCTTGTAAAGTAAACTTTTTAGTATTCTTAATAATTTAAACCCTTCTAATGTAACCTCTATAATATTTTTGTCAATATAAACTCCTGTAATGTTACCTTCTTAGTGTTTTAGACAATACAGACTCTTCTTATGTAACCTCCTTAGTGCTTTTGCCAGCGATTGGAAATACGCATATATACGTTTGTGTATAATGCTTTTTTTATTGATTTAATGTATATTTTATGTACAATTTTATAGAAATACTAGCTGACCCAGCAAACGTTGTTTTGTCATATAATTACTATTATCGCTATTAAAAAATAGGGGTTCGTGATAGAAGGGTGTCAATTTAGGTTTGTATGTATTTTTGTATGCTCTATCACATTAGATTTAAAAAAAATTAAAGGGTGAACAACCCTTATCACTTAGGAGCATGAAAAATAGATAGTGGCTGATTCTCAGACCTACTTATTACGCATATAAAATTTGGTACGAAAACTGTGACATGAGAATTTTATATATAAGATTATTATTTTTCTCTCCTTCTGTATATAAATTATAAGTTTGGGAAATTTCATACATTTCCGTTAGCAATTTTCGTAAATACCTGTATAAAGTTTTTGCTTCACGTATTAATTAAAAAATGACGACCTTGATAAATGGGGTAACTTATTAATACGGTAGAGATGAGATCATGAAGAATGTGAGGATTAAAACTGAGTAACAGAGTAAGAAATAGGCTGATAAGAGAATCTTGTGGTATAAAAGAAGACGTAGTTTGGGCACGTAAAGAGAATGAATGGAAGGAGACGAAGGGAAAACCAAGGCGAACGTTCCTGGACCAAAATCAAGACAGGAAGAAGCGAAGGAGATATGCAAGGATCGTGGCAAGTGGAAGGACGTGGTCTCTGCCTACCCCGAAGAGAATGAAGGGTGATACTACGTATGTATATACTTAATAGCAAAGTTTCCAACTTAAGTTATAAGGGCCATTGATGCGATGCTGTAAAAATATGTAACGAAGTTCGTAACAAAAAAACAATATTTCCAACTACGACTATCCAATATGAGATCCCCATTGTAGTTAACAATATGGCGTGATATCTAAGAAATGTAATGCCTATAAAAAACCACGTATAAGAATTAAGCGAGGTTAACTACAAGCGCCTCGGAAACGATAAACTGTTTGAGTAACGTTTAACGCATCATTGAATCGTGTAGGAGGTTAAAAAAGGTTTCTAATAGTTCGTTGTACTTGATCTGCGGTAGTTCAACCACTCTCGCGGATGTGTTGGCAAATATTGTCACTAGAACTACCAAGGTCGTTAATTTACTCACATTAAAGTACTTTCGTATCACATAACTCTGTGTGCATACAACGATATAAATATCAACTTTGTAGAGGGTTAAATTCTTTACAAAAATATCCTGTAACATTTTTTTCCATGACTCGCACGATAAACAGGAAAAGGACTGTCTTTAGTTATGTTACGTTTTCATTTTTTTTTAAATGTTTATAGCTATAGCGTATGTACATATTTATCATTTCTAAAAATAAATTTGTTTGTGTAATTAATGTAATCCCTGTGATTGGTGAGAAATAAAACGCCAATCATAGGAGCCATATTTTATCCAATAAATTAACAACCACCGTCGTTTGCTTGTCACAATAGTGCACGTTTGTCAGTCGTAAAATCGTACTTGAGATAGCCAATTTCGGTGAACAATATTCCTGCTGAAACAACTGTTCGTACTTAAATACTCGTCTGGTGACAAGTAGACGGCGGAGCGTTGGAGTGAAGAATCTGGTGGCATTTTTTATTTATCCTAAACCGGCAAGTCTTCGCAAGAGTGAGCTTACGAAGGGACTCACACATATTATGAATTGTTGTCAAAAAAGGGTTAACCAGCCCTTTTTCAAACCGACCCTCTATTATTAAATAAATAGTTTCTTTCATAAACCAAAGAAACACATGCAAAGTTATTAAATCAAATCAAATTAAAGACCAAGTTAAAGTAAGAGTGTTAATTTTTTTACACAGGTTACCGTTTTACTGTAAACTCACCTGATAATCTAGTAAAAGGTAGTTTTTGATGGTAAGGTGGTTATTAGCCACAGCAAAGTCTCCCACCAAACTAGACTTAGGCAAATTAGAGAAGGTAGGAAGAAATTAGTAAAAAAATCCAGAGCAAATCTAGCAAAGCGATAGCTGTGCTTTTTGACACAATTATCTCATTAGAACAGACACCATTATCAAAAAAACAACTCAAGGAAATGTTTATCAGAACGTCAAAGTTATTTATGGTTAGACGTTTATTGACGTATTCAATTACATAAAATAAAAATAAATACATTGGAACAGGAACACATTAGTTTGGTATCAAATAAATTATGTCACCCAAATATAAGAGCAATTGCCGATGAGATGAGACAATAAAAAACAGGTCTCTAAAGAGCGTTTACACACTCGGCAACTTAATGTCAAAACTGACGAAGTCTTTTATTTTTATTGCCTAAATATGTGCCTAATTGCTCTTTAAAATCCTAGAAAATATGTAGTATATCAATACCATGAAGGTTTAACATCTTAAACCCTCTTTATAATGTGTAAAGAGACTCGTGATCAATATTTATTAATGGACTTTTTTTGTTTCTGACAGCTTAACCCTTGATTGTAGTTTTACCAGATGGTAAATATTACAATAGATGTTAAAGCGATTACAAATATGTAGAAAATCAAGCTATATTTAACGCATTTACGTACAATCTGATGGGCCAGGAATTTTGGCGAGAAAGTACTTACATTACCCACTAAAACCCAGCAGAACCCTCTTCATCCTTAAATGAAACACCAGAGCATTAAGTGACGGATTTCTCCCAGGTCTCCCGGAGAAAGCCAACTGAGGCTTCATACAGCCGATGGCAGGTTTGTAAACAGCCTTGAAAGGCATAGGTAAGGCAATGCCATCGGTAAAGGGAGTGGTTTTCTTCTCCGTCTATTCTTTCGTTAAAGGAGGCAGACGGAGGACGCTGTGGACGCTTCCCTTCCATAGCGTTACTGGTTAGAAGGTGGGTGACATAGATGTGCGCTTCTCCTGCCTTTTTCCTAAGTTTTCCAGCGAGAATCTTCCGGAATACCAGGGTAGATTGCGTCCACCGGCTATATGTTTTTCCACTAAAGAATGAGGTAGGTTTTAGTGGGTATTCTGGTTAACCAGTGATTGATTACGTTATAGATTTGACCGGGGTCTGTAAAGGCATTTCCCAGCGTAACAAAGCATGCTCCTTTGCCATCACTATAGAGCGTCTAATGCATTCTCCCTCTGAGAACTCTTGATTTGGCTTGCTTTATATCAAGTAGATACAACACAATCAATACAAACACAGCATAACAGTGGGATTGTTCGTTAATCAGGCAATAACTCGGCTCATTATATAGAAATCGCTGAGACCTTGGATGCGACATAAAATTTTATGACATACAAATAGTCTAACATTATTGCCAAATATTGAAGCGATATAACGTAATGTACGGTATTCAAGATTGTCAGATGATTTCAAATAAATTTCAAAGTCGTTGTTACGCAAAATTAGCTGTTTTTTTAAGCTATAAATTGGCCTCGCTGGATGTTTTCGTTTGCCAAGAGTTCCTGGGTTCGAGAGCAACGTTTGTTTAAGTCTGGGGTTTTTCGCCCTTGTTTAGTTATCATTCCTATTTTGGTGTATGATTAAAAAAAATGTCTAAAACGCAAGTTGGCTGTTTATAAGTAGAGGCCACGGATATTATACGTAGTTTTCCACTTGAATTCCTCTACAATGTTGTTGATATCAAAGTAGAGCACCTCCTACGCCTGTTACCAGCAGGTGTTGCGAGCCTGCCTGACCACTGTTTGTTAATATATAAGTTGCCTATACACTTGTATTTTGACCTCCCAGGCATAATGGTGCAAGTATGAGTCCCGGGTTCTATTTTGCATCAAGAATAGGGAAATTCTACTTTATACTGACGGGGGGCTTTGGATATCTGGTTACCATTGAAGAAGTTCCTTTTTAACAAGATACGCGTTCCGATACAATGCTGTGTAGGGACCGTAAGAGACAATCATAGACTGTATCACCACATACCATCATATGAGATACCAGAGCTAACATGTCAACAGTAAAAAAAAGCAATTAACACATTCATATTAGCTTCGCTTGACGTATTATTAATAACTTTGCATGTGTTAAATTATTTATTTCTTGAATAATATTAGGTTGGTCCTCAGTGCCTGAAGACCAAAGTCTTCGAACAGTGCGTGATGCCAGTGATGACCTACGGTTCTGAGACGTGGTCGCTGACTATGGGCCTCATGCGGAAGCTCAGAGTCACTCAGCGTGCGATGAAGAGGGTTAGGCTCGGAGTTTCTCTACGTGATCGAATTAGAAATGAACGCATCCGTAGTATCGCGAACCTAAAATGGCTATGAGCGGGCCACATATTCCGAAGGACCGATGGACATTGGGGGCCGAAGGTGCCGGAGTGGTGACCCCGCAACAGACGCCGCAGTGTAGGCAGACCCACCACAAGGTGGACCGATGATATATAGAGGGTCGCCGGTAGCCGCTGGAGCCAGGCGGCGCAAGATCGGGCCTTGTGGACGTCATTACGTGAGACCTATGCCCAGCAGTGGACGTCCATCGGTTGAAGCGACGACGACAGCGACGAGTAGGTAGTTTGGGAAAAGGGCTGGTACACCCCTCAACCCTTTCAACCAGTGACTACCAGTGGTTTCCAAACATATGGTTCATTAATCATCACGAAATCTAGTGGTATTGATATAAATAGTGTATTGAGTCGGAAAAAGGCTGGTAAACCCCTCAGCCCTTTCGACTATTATTGCCACTGGTTCTCAAACATATGGCTAACGGGATTCACTAATCACCACGTAAACTACCTCTATTGGTATTTATAACTATAAAAAAGTGATAAATTGTTTCTACAAAACCGTTTTATAGTGCAATCGGGTGGAAATTATTTACTTTCAAGACAAAAAGTGTATGATTAAATGGGATTACGCGACCAAGTGTATCTAATTATTCGTATAAACACGTCACGAGATTAGTGATTATATCTCAGTCTACCGGATACTGTCCAGCTAGACGTAAATATCCGTAGAAAATAAAAAATATCTAGGTCCAACACACTCGAAATTGCAGGAAGGTGACAAATAATAAGGTGACGGCTTCCTTACAAACAATTGGCGTTAAAAATTAGTTCTCATTGAAAGCCGAGTTCATAAAGAAGATAAGATGTGCACGATTTAATTACATTGAGATATCTTTTTATCTACAAATATCATTTATTATATCCTATAATAATTTAATAAAACTGATATGTTCGTTTGAGCGCGCTTATCTCAGAAACTACTCGTTCAATTTTGAAAAGTCTTTTAGTTTTTGATAGCCTATTTATTTAGGAAGGCTATAGGCTATAAAATATCTGTATATATCTAATAAGAGAGGAGTAGCAATAAAATTTGTAGCAAAAACGGGGTGATTTAGTCCGTCTGAGAGCTTCAATTGCGTGTGCTGTGTAAATAGTTAAAGTTACGCAAGAATCGTGTATGGCAGAATTGTTCCTCTTAAAAATATCTAGAAAAAATTGTATGATAGTATATGTCTATCTTTTATGGTTTACTGCATAAACTTCTTAAAGTAACCCACGTGATTGGGAACGATGCGGATGACAACTCATAGAATCAGGTAGTCTACGAGTATATAAACAATACTAGCAATTCCTCTTGATATCACCAGTGCAGTTCCTGATGCTGTAGAGGTAATGGAACATCCGTTCTTTGTGAGCCTTTACATATGCAAAGAGATATCTATAGCAAATTTCAAATCACTCAGGCAAATAGTTTGTGAATGATTGTTTATGCTTACATATCCCGATCCCGTGAAAATATAGGGTAGCCAATTCTTAGTGAGCATGTACATCTCCAAAGGAATATACAAGCAGAATTTCGAGTTATTCAAAAGAATGAGTTTGCATATCTCATGATGGGACAATGGATGATCGATTTTCGCTTGTACGCCCCGATCCCGTGGGAATATGAGAGACTCTGTGCATAGTGAGCGTCTACGTTACGATAGGAGTAATTATGCCAAATTTCAAGTCAATCAGATTTATAGTTTCGGAGATTTTATGATAAAAGAGTTGAGTGGTATTTCCATTATATATGCAAATACATAAACCTTACTAGTAACCTAATTGTACATTTGAAAGTGTGTTTGTTTGTTATGATTATACTACTAAACTGCTGACATGATTATGATGAGTTTTGGTATATAGCTACAACTGTGGAGACGTTTACAGGGTAGTTTTTTTTACGGAAACACATACGTAATTGGTGTTGGTAATCTTTATAGTAGCAGCCCACTAACGTCCCACTGCTGGCCACAGGCCTCCTCGCTCATATGAGAGAGGGTTTTTAGAGCANACATAGTCCGAAGGACCGATGGACGTTGGGGGCCAAAGGTGCTGGAGTGGCGACCCCCTACAAGGTGGACCGACGACATAAAGAGGGTCGTTGGTAGCCGCTGGAGCCAGGCGGTTCAAGATCGGGCCTTGTAGACGTCATTACGTGAGACCTATGTCCAGCAGTGGACGTCCATCGGTTGAAGCGACGACGACGACGACGAATATAAAAACAATGTATTAATAATGCTAAAACTTTACCTATAAACACAGAAAGAAAGTTATCTGATAATTCACTCCTACGGATTGTGGACAACCTACACCTTGTCTAATACTTTATATCCTATACTCTATTGCAAGGAAAGTCGCGGGATAAAGCCACAAGATTATTATAAACTACATAAACAGTAAAACAATTGTTACACTTGTACATTCCTTGCCGTGAATTCCCGACATCATACAATTTGCATGCGCACGATTTATGATAATTTATTTAAAAGATTTTGATACAGTCGTTGCAGTTTATATCCATTTGTAATATTAAATTAGCGTGTGCCTTTAATGCACTGTGAATAATGCGATTAAATACAGATGAATTAGATATACAAATTGGTTTTTCATTCATATTCTAACTGCACTTTGATGTATGTCTACGTACTGTAACTTCGCCATCCGCTGTACCTCAAATCGTTGATATCTTCTAATATATCCATTATAATTAAATACTGTTTATGGCAGTTTTAATCTACATAAAATAAACAACGTATGTTATATATTTAACTATATAAATACTAATAAAGTACTGTCTAAAATAGCTTGGCAAATAACACATATGTTTTTGTCATATGTAAAAGATAAAAAGGTCACTGCGAGTTATCCTTTAGAGATAACTGTATACCATCATGGACTTTTTTATAGACCATTTTAAAATATATAATTCTGTAATACATTAATTTGATATATCTCTTAAAGATTAACCAGCGTTTGCTATTTAACCGCAAAACAATAAGTCTGTTACGTCACTTTACAAATCTGTAAATATTTCGGCTTTTACATACTATAATATGTATGTTTTATATATATAAACTTTCCTCTGGAATCACTCTATATATTGCTGAAAACTACATTAAAATCAGTTGCACAATTTAAAAGATCTGGAGTACAAACTTAATCAAAAACGCATCACCGATAGCACTTAACTTTTAAGCGCAAGCAGACGAAGTAGCACGACTCAGCTTACAAATAGTGATAAATATTGTATATATATCTAGGAGGTGTAAAAATAGGCTACGTTAGTATATTATGACAAAATACTTCCCTGGTGAATCCAGCCTAATGAGTCAGTTAGTGAGTGATTACAGCTGGGCTCCGTATTAAAAATTCTCGTGTTTTGAGTGAGTACATTGACCAAATATATTAACGACTAGCCGTCAGTAAATATTGTCTCAAACAAACGATCGTTTTAGGCCAAATCAAACAATACTGTGGGCGCTGTTCGCAAATACCGACTTCAAAAGAAGTGGCACAAGTTTTGTTTGTTTAACTCTGATGTTGATCAAGGAGCAGTTGGAGGAATTATGAAAGGAATTTCTTAAACAGTTGACAGGCTAGGTTAGTCTTAAGTCCTCTTAGGTATGGACAAACCGAGCATTGAAGACGTAAAGATGGAGAATGATGAAGTCTATTTTGACGCAGCTTCGCGTTGACACCAAACTCTTATCTAAATGATTACCAAAATAGCCCAGTAACTTAGAGAAACTGCTGGTCCAACCAAGTTAAAACGATCATGGATCTTCCATTTGCAGCAGTTATGAGCAAAGCTGAGGACTAAACGGGGATGGAAGGCGTTGAAGTTGAAGATTAATTTGGATAATATTTCGCTGGAGGGTATAGTTGGCATAATGCTCCTAAGCGAAAGAGAGTAGAAAAGCTCATGAAAGGCAGATGATACGCTGTAAATGCTTCTGTTCTTTGGCGTAGTAGATCGAGAGGTAAGGTATAGATTTGTGCTTCTCCTGCCTTTTTCTTACGGATCCCAGGGAGAATCACCCGGAATACCAGAGTAGATTGTGTCTACTAATCGTCTGGTGTTCCAACAACGGTTAGAGAAGTTATCGTTGGATTTTAGTGGTCCATATGGCTTACCAACGAGTCTCAGAGTCTTGACTTGAGTCTTTAGTGCGATCGGAGCGCATAAAGGCATTTCTGACTATACAAAAAGGTACAGAACCTTCAAGTATGAAGAACATGATAGGAAAGATACTGTTTGATTGTAACCTCGGCTGATGGTTGGATACAGTCTAGGATGAAATCCGGTCCTGTCCTGAGAAGGTTTGACTTCTATCAAGGCTAATTTAGGAAACTGCATTTCCTTATTAGTCTTAGTCTGGACTTGTAGACTTCGGGCGTGATGAGGTACTGAGGAACAAAGACGTAACACCAAGCACAATATGTGCAGAAGTTGTGTATAAAAGTAAGAAACATATTAACTACACAAACAAACACACACACACACACACACACACACACACACACAGAGAGAGAGAGCGAGAGAGAGAGAGACATAGTGAGAGAGAAAGACATACCTGTGTATGTGACTGAATTTCTAAATATCTGGTCCAATTTGTACGATTTATTTTCGATGTGTTTACGTGGATACAACTGCCTTATTGGTCTAGTGGTTATCATGTTCGACTATAGACATGAGGCCCTGGGTTCGAGTCCTGGGTCGGGCCAATTCAAAATCGATATTGAGTTTTCTATTAAGATTTTCTAAATATTTGCCCGCAGTTATTAAGTTGGCGGTGTGATCCACCACCGTGCCTCGGAGAGCACGTTAAGCCGTCGGTCCTGCGCCTGATCTTTCTCCGATCGTGTTGGGTTCCCGTCACATCGGACTATGAGAGTGAAGGAGTAGAGAGTGCACTTGTGTACTATGCCTGTCAATCCGCAGTGAGGCAGCGTGGTGGGTCTATGCTCTAAAAACCCTCGTTCCTCGGAGCGAGGAGGCCTGTGCCCAGCAGTGGGACGTCAATGGGCTGTTACTTACTTACGTGGATACAAGAACGGTTTAACTTGATCCAGTTTTCATAATTCCACAAATTCGTAACAACGCATGTGGCCGTCAGACCACAGTTAGTATATTTATAAATTTCGTACTCTTATTTGTACATTGGATTAGATCAATATTGTTTATCTCGACCTCAAAATTGGTCCGACAATATAGATTTCATTACGATAAGAGCACAGTGCGATATGCTCTCACATGTCCTAGAAAATATTACAATATCACTCACCATGAACAATGAGGTAGGAGACCTTGAGATGACACATCGACGACCTTCCTGATATATCACCAGCTGACGTGAAAGCAATGTACACATACCTCTTTAAAGGTCAACCTCGGGAAACTACCGTTAATGATGGTAACTGTGATAAAACAAAATGATAAATTTACTGCTCGTACCGCTTGACTGTGATCTACCTGATGGTAAGTGATCACACATTAGAACATTCAAGTTCCTGCTTAGAATTTCTAAACTATCATCGTTAATATAGATGTAGATCTATGTATTCGTATTCTAGATGTTCCCAGCAGCAATACCCTTGCAGTACAATAAAAAGTTTGTTTGTATGCTTTAATCTTTTTAGAATATTTCGTTTTGGGAAATTCAGTTGCGTGCACTGAATTAACGGTTAAAGTTACGCAAAAATTATATATGACAGAATTGTTTGCATTGAGAAGTACTAAAAATAAGTCTAAGAGAGAATGCCCTTATCTATTAAGGTTCACTCACTATATCCTTTTCTTCTCTAACGTAGAGGTTGCGCAGGCTAACTAGAAGAATAATAACATATAGAGATATTAAACTACTATTAAACTTTGTCATTTGGAATAATGGCTTTCCAGAGAGCACGGATCGCTCTCCTATAGATTGGTGCAGGTTCTGACCGGGCATGGATGCTTCGGAAAGTTCCTGCATCGAATTGGCCGGGAGGAGTCACCCGCTTGCCAACAGTGTGGTGCAGCAGTCGATTCAACGCATCACACTGGGGTGCAGCAGAGTGTTCAGCCTGGGGACCTCAACGTCACCTCCTGGCGGCAATGATTGGCGGTGATCTCTCGCTCGGAAGCATTATAGGTGCGATGCTCTCCAATGATAGGATGTGGGAGTATCCTCCTTCTGCGAGACCGTAGTCTTGCTTAAGGAAGCCCATGAGCGAGAGAGGGAGAATGCAGCGGATGCTCCCGATTACCGCTGAAGGAGGCAAGGTACTAGACGGCGCGTGTTTGCGCGTCTCCTTCCACCTCCTTGAATCCTCAGTTGGACTCATCTGAGGTACCAGGGACGAATGCGAAAGTTGGACACCTGGTGCCTCACTTATGGATGAAGAGGCTTCCGCTGGATTTTAGTGGATAATGCGAGGTCTGCTCCCTCGCCGAGTCCCACACTCCTGACCTGTAGGTCGGGGTTCGTGCCTAAATACATTTCCCAGCGAAAAAAAAATCAATCTTTTATGTTACTCAATATAACTTTTTTAATAATAATCAAACTTCTTATGTAGAGGAAGTTTCGCGGTTCAGCCACATATGTCGGAGAATAAGAGAGAACGGAGAAGCATAAAGCACAGTGGCGTAGGGTTCTCCGCCGGCATCGTTATTAATTGGATCCATTATTTAATTTCGTATTCTGTGAGCGTTCGTGGGTAAAGTTGGAGCAACCAAACACTTTGTTAAATTAACTCGGATTATAATGTGCAATCACATAATGTTCCCGATAACAATTTACACAAACTCATTAACAATAATAGCTAGGAACGCGACAGTTCCAACAGTCGACCACTCCGGCTGACCGCCACTCGAGAACCGCCGAGAGACGGGCCGGACTGCCACTTATTGACTCTGCCCCCACGCCGATACATAGATGGCGCCAGCGTTCCACAGACTATTACACACGGACCAGCGATCCACACACTCTTGCACTCAGACAGGCTATATTACTTTCTCAAAAATAATAGAGATCCCTAAGAAAAATGCATTATTGTAACCCAAGGTGTGAAACAAAAAATCTGTCATCGCATACGCTGCCTAAACTATTGATTATAAAACAACAAAATGTTCTACAGTATTATAAAACGTATTAATATCTATAAAAAAGTCTATTATACCATATGTTCAGCTACTGTAGTTATGCCACTATAACTACTTTTTTACACTTTAAAAATTAATAAAATTGTCGATGATGGGGGTAGGCAGAGACAACATCCTTCCACTTGCCACGATCCTTGCATATCTCCTTCGTTTCTTTCATTCTCATTAAACCTTTCATACAAGTTCGTCGGTTTAGAGTACTCTTGACCTGGCCCTTATTTAAATTGTCCTGGATTTGGTCCAGGAACGTTCGCCTTGGTCTTCCCCTTCCAACTTTCGCATTCACTCTTGACTCATGAATCATTTTTGTCAGCCTCCTTTCACTATGTCTTCTTTTATACCACAACGTTCTCTTATCACACCATTTCTTAGTTTGTCACTCAGTTTGAATCCACTCATGCTTCTAAACGCTCTCGTCTCTACCGCATTTATTTTACTTTTGTGATTCTTCTGCCATACCCAACTTTCACTACCATACATAAGTGTTGGCACCAACACTCCTGCAAGCAGTGGCAGTCTGGCCCTTTGAGACACATCTGGCTTCTGTCGCGCTTTCACACCATAACCACTTAAAAATGTAAATGAAATTTGGTACACCGATAATCTAGAGCCTGAAAAAGCACTATAAGCTCTTTGCAATAATACACAGCAAATAGCTCATTGAAGTATTTATACAATTTGCCTAAATTAATGAAAATGCTACCAAAGAAACATTCCACGCTGACGAAGTCGACGGTTCAGCTAGTATATAAACATAGGAAGACGAAGTTGCACAGGTCTTTAAGCCTGCGTGGAACTTATCCGTATATTAATCAGTGTAATACATGTACAGAAATAGATTTCTGATCTCACGCTGTTAACACAGGTACCGTTGAAAGGCGGTCTAAGGAATAGCTCGCCTCGAGCCAAATTAATTAGAAGCATCACGCACGGGAGCGCGTTATGTCCATAACATATTTCACCTGCGACTTCCCTCGAAGCCTGCGGGAACTACGCAGGGTAATAAACCTTATTTGACGGCAAAGCCTTCGCGCTAGCATCTCATCTCACGGCGGAATGTGTAAATATAAGACTAATACCTAGTTTACTTACTTATCAAGACGTTATAAAAGAAGATGTAGTGACTAAAATTGAGAAAGGTATGCTTAGATGGTTTGGGCATGTAAAGAGAATGACAGAAAGGATTTATGAGTCAAGAGTGAATGCGAAAGTTGGAAAGGGAAGACCCAAGCGAACGTTCATGGACCAAATCCAGGACATTTTAAATAAGGGCCAGGTCAAGAGTGCTCTATACCGACGTACTTGTATGAAAGATTTAATGAGATTGAAAGAAGCGAAGGAGATATGCAAGGATCGTGGCAAGTGGAAGGATGTTGTCTCTGCCTACCCCTATGGGAATGAGGCGTGATGCTATATATGTATGTATATAGTTACTTATATAGATGTATACTTTATTGAACACCACAAAAATAGGACAAAAGAAAAATACAATAACTTAAAATTATATATGTCGAAGAGAGAAGCATAAAGCATAAGGGCTTACGGTTCTCCGCCGACATCGTCATTAATAGGATCCATAATTTAATTTCTTATACTGTGGGCGTTGGTGGATAATGTTGGTGCAATCAAACACTTTATTAATTAACTCTATAATCCGAGTTAGCTCTATAATAAGAGAGAAAGGAAGCGTAAAGCATAGAGGCTTAGGGTTCTCCGCCGACATCGTCATTAATAGCATCCATAATTCAATTTTCCATACTGTGGGCGTTGGTGGGTAATGTTGGTGCAATCAAACACTTTGTTAATTAATTCAGATTATAATATTCAATCGCTTAATGTTCCCGATATCAATTTACACAAACTCGTTAACAATAATAGCTAGAAACGCGACAGTTTCAATAGTTGACCGCTCCAGCGGAGCGTCACCCGAGAACTGCCGAGAGACGCGCCGGACTGCTACTTATTAACTCTGCCCCACGCCGATAGACAGATGGCGCCAGCGTTCCACAGACCATTGCACTCCGACATACGAGCGTATATATAGAAGATACGAAAAGATAAAACTTACTAGCTAAAGATAATATTAATACATTCTTTTCATCATACCTGTATCAAAAGTTCGTACTTTCGGCGTTATTGCTCTCCGATTAAATAAAAGTTTTCGACGCATGCGCGCTTAATTTATATGTCAAAACATTCGGCAGTATCAAAATTTGTACTATTTATTTGTGTTTAACTTATTATTATAGTTTGTGTTTGAAAGCCGTCATAAACAAATGAGTGATAAACAATATATTTGAAGTGAAACTTCTTTAGGCGTAAATGAGGGTAAAATTTTCACGGATGCAACGCCTGATTGTCACGAAAATGTGCAGGGTTTTTATGCTAATTCGTTTGAAGGTTAGGTAGTTTTAATATTGACAAATAACATGTGACACTTTTAATATTTTAATGGCAATTAAATTCATTAAATGCCTAACATAGCTTCCTTTCTCCCTCCCTCTAAGTCTCGGAAACCGAAAGGTTTTGATTTGTATAAATATAAACAAGAATTAGAAATTAGTTTGGCAGAGAAGTTTCACTTCTGACATGTGTACTTTGTACGCACGCACTTTTCATTTGAATCTTCATTGTTTACATTTTATCATCACACTTTTAATCCCGGTTTATGTATAAGCACTATGGGAAGAAAGCATGGTCGTCGTCGTCTCAACCGATGGACGTCCACTGCTAGACAAAGATCTCTCTTAATGAATTCCAATGGACCCGCCTGATGTCATCGGTCCACCTGGTGGGGGATCTGCCGACGCTGCGTTTTCCGGTGCGAAGCCGCCACTCTAACTCCTTCGGGCCCCAACGTCCATCGGTTCGGTGAACTATGTGCCCTGCCCATTGCCACTTCAGCTTTGCGATTCGGTAGGCTACGTCGATATTATTTCTCCTACGGATCTCTTCATTTCTGATTTGATCACGTAAGGAAACCCCGAGTATAGTCCTCTTCATTGCCATAATCAGCGGCCATGTCTCGGAATCATATGTAATCGCTGGCAACACGCACTGTTCGAAGACCTTATTCTTCAGGCATTGAGGAATTATGGATGAACAGATGTCTCGTAGTTTTCCGAACGCTGCCCATCAAAGTTGGATTCGAAAGTATGGTAATGCCAGGTTTTTATCAAACGGGCGGCGATGTCATACTTTCGGCCCTAGATCCGTAATATACTATTATTTAATTGTTATTTCCTTAAAATAGAAGAGTAGTCACGCGCGTTAGCTAGTATTGAAACAATCAAACGTATTCTTTAAGAACTTTCAGATTTTTGTATCCAATGATGTTGATGAAATTTCAAGATAACATGACTATTTAAAAACTAAGCAGAACTAACGGACTAACTGTATATCGGCATAATAAAAATAGAAATCAACGAGTGGCGCGTGTTTTTTTTATTGTCATCAACTTAAAATTTGATCACCCATTCCAACGTTTTCACTATAGTGCTAAAGGTGATAAAAAAAAACTTTAAAAGCGAAATTTTATACGCCGTAGCAGTGGAGTTTATTGCATTACGGTTTATTTATATTGTTATATAGAATAACTCGTCGTTCTGATGATAAGTGATGATACAGTCTAAATGACAATTCAAATATCGTTTTTTCTACATATTATTCTCAATATACGATTGGCCAAAATACATTACATAGCATCACGCCTCATTCCCTTCGTGGTAGACAGAGACCACGTCCTTCCACTTGCCACGATTCTTGCATATCTTCTTCGCTTCTTTCATTCTCATTAAACCTTTCAGACAAGTTCGTTGGTTTAGAGTACGTTTAACTTGGCCCTTATTTAAAATGTCCTGGATTTGATCCAGGAACGTTCGCCTTGGTCTCCTTTCATTCATTCTCTCTACGTGCCCAAACCATCTAAGCATACCTTTCAATCCATTCATACTTCTCAACGCTGTCATCTCTAATACATTAATAATTCTGTTCGGGTACCAAATCAATAATAATTAAGACAACTCTCTCTCCCTGTCTTCACTAATTTATATCTCAAACTCAACTTCGTTTAACTCGTCCCTAACACTTTTCGTAACGCTCTCTTTACGCATTCACCAACTTACTCCCCAACTTACAGCGTTACATTAACAGAGATATTTTAAAGTTAAAGTTAAGTAGCAGCCCATTAACGTCCCACTACTGGGCACAGGCCTCCTCACTCCGATGAGCAAGGGTTTTTAGAGCATAGACCCACCACGCTGCTCCACTGCGGATTGGCAGGCATAGTACACAAGTGCACTCTCTATTCCTTCACTCTCATAGTCCGATGTGACGGGAATCCGACACGACCGGAGAGAGATCAGGCGCAGGACCGACGGCTTAACGTGCTCTCCGAGGCACGGGGGTGGATCACACCGCCAACTTCCCAACTTCGGGCAAATATTGAGAAAATCTTAATAGAAAACTCAATATTGATTTTTGAATTGGCCCGACCCGGGACTCGAACCCAGGACCTCATGTCTGTAGTCGAACATGCTAACCACTAGACCAATGAGGCAGTTAGAGAGAGAGAGAGAGATATTTTAAAATATAATATTTATAATAAAAGACTTTTGTACAGAGATATCGTTAATACAAGTTGTGCTACTAACCAAGTTCTAACCATCAAAAAGACAGCGTAGTTTTAGTCCTATAAAGTGTACAAAACTATTTCCTCTGGGTCAGATAGTATACATGAAATAGCTTTACATTAACTGAAACATATTGAAATATAATATTTGTAATAAAATACTTATACGAAAAGATATATAAGTAATTTCTAAGCATCATATAGACAGCGTAATTTATGTCTTATAAAGTGTACGTAGACGAAGTTACGCTGATTACCTAGTGCACAGTAAATAGCGTTACATTAACAAAATACATATTAATATATAATATTTGTAATAAAGGACCTTTGGATACAGATATATCTGTAATACAAGTTCTGCTATCAACTAAGCTCTATGCATCAAATAGACAGCGTAATTAGAGTCCTATAAAGTGTTCGCTGACAAAAATACGCTGATTACTTAGTGGACAGTAAATAACGTTATATTAACAGATACAAATTGATATATAATATTTGTAATAAAAGGCTTTTTATAGAGAGATATCTATAACACAACTTTTGCTATCATCTAAGCTCTATGCATCAAATAGACAGCGTACTTTAAGTCTTTTAAAGTGTACGTAGACGAAGTTACGCTGACTACCTAGTACACAGTAAATAGCGTTACATTAACAGAGATATAATTAAATATAAAGTTTATAATAAAAGACTTTTTATACAAAGAGATCTTTAATACAAGTTCTGTTATCAAACAAGCTCTATGCATCAAATAGACAGCGTAATTAAAGTCCTATAAAGTATACGTAAATGAAGTTACACTGATAACTTAGTGTACAGTAAATAGCGTTACCTTAACAGATACAAATTGATACATAAAATTTGTAATAAAAGGCTTTTTATAGAGAGATATCTATAATACAACTTTTGCTATCAAGTAATTTCTATGCATCAAATAGACAGCGTAATTTAAGAGCTATAAAGTGTGCACTGACAACATTACGCTGATAACTTAGTGTACAGTAAATAGTGTTACTTTAACAGATACATATTGATTTATAATGTTTATAACAAAAGGATTTTTTAGACAGAGATATCTTTAATACAAATTCTACTATCAACTAAGCTCTATGCGTCAAATAGACAGCGTAATTAGAGTCCTATAAAGTGTACGCTGACAAAAATACGCTGATTACTTAGTGTACAGTAAATAACGTTATATTAACAGATACTAATTGGTATATAATATTTGTAATAAAAGGCTTTTTATAGAGAGATATCTATAATACAACTTTTGCTATGCATCAAATAGACAGCGTAATTTAAGTCTTTTAAAGTGTACGTAGACGAAGTTGCGCTGATTACCTAGTGCACAGTAAATAGCGTTACATTAGGATAGAGATATTAAAATGTAATATATTTGAATTCACTATTTATAACGCAATTAGTCATGTCTCCGAAGGCAATCTCAACAGGTTTCTAAAAACAGCGGACAAGTGCGCGGCTCCAAAACGTAGCTAATTAAAAACTTCGTTCCGCCAATTAATTCCTCAAAGTCAAAAGTTTTGCTCACATCAACACAAAGTTAACACAACACACGTGCAGTGTGACACGGTGTCTGTTGCTGGAGTAAATGTTAATATACGACCGACACTGTGTATGTTAGTTGGAAAGCGTTTTAAAATTTTCGGTGTCTCTATATGGTTTGGAGGCTTAACGATCCGAGTGGAGTAGTGACGGCTAATTAATTCTGACCGACTAACTAGCCACAGATTTATATTACGAGGTTTCTCTCGTGTCTGTACTGTCTTTGTAATTAGAGTTTATTGCGTACAGGCGAACGGGTTTTGCGCGGAAACGTTTGAGATAGAAAAAAAAATCACCCCGTCGATATATCTTGTGCGTTGTAACTTCGTTTTTTTGTAAACGACAAGCAGGAAGTCCTATTTACTCAGATAATACGTGTAAATATAAAAATCTCGCCATTAAAATATCGACGACATAATCAATCAAGTGTCAGTTTCGCAAAAACAAAAAGCTGAACTGATAATGGACGTCTATTTTTAATGTAGGACCCCTTAAGCTTTATGAAAGCGTTAAGAAAAACAGAGTTACCTTTCGTTAATTATTGGAGGGGAAAGATAATTATAGAAGTAAAGCTTCTTTATACACGCCTAACTTGAGGATGAATGAGTAAAGAGAGCGTTACAAAAAGTGTGATTGGGCGAACGGAACAGACGTTAAAAGGTAGATATCTCTTAATAATATCGGTCCAACATAGTGGGTGCTTTGCTTGATGATGAGTTTGTTTGGAGGGTAGTGGCTTCCTTCTACAAGGCTGTGATCCTGCTGAAGGAGGTGCTAGACATATAAGAGGAGCAAACGGCAGACACTAATCTCTTTGGCTGGAGGAAGGGGAGCGCCAGGAAGCGTAATTTCACATAAGCTCGTCTGATTTCTCTGAACTAAACTTAAGGGTTAAGAGCCGATTTTATCTGGGGGATATCTGGACCCCTTCATCCAGATGAAGAGGGTTACACTGGGTATCAGTGGGTACAGACAGCGAATCCCACACTTCCGGTTGAAATATAGAATAAAGTTATTAAATTAACAATAAGTTAGTGAGTGTAGAAAAAGAGAGTGAGAGAAAAGAAGTTAAGATCTTCAATGGTGCTGTGGATTAAGTGATTGTTTTGCTAGTTTAGGTCCCAGGTTCGATCCACAGTAGAACGAATTTAGGAAATTGCATTTTGTCAACAAGAAATTTGTCTGTGATTAATAAATGACCTCTTACCAGAATAGCGCATTTCCATCGTAGACTGTATTATCACTTAACATCATGTGAAATCACAGTCAAGCGCTGAACTGTCAATAAATAAAATAAGATGTAAGTTAGCGAATACAGAAAGGGGAGAGTTACAATTTAAATCAGATTTGTGGTGTAGAGCACACTAGTTTGGTTCTTTATTGCTGAGAGATTAGCAATGAATGTTATCTCACTTTATCACATGATAATACAGGTTAAGATAGTAGAATGTAAACCCAGCAAGAGATAATTTACCTCTTATAGTTTCTAATAGTCTCAAGACATATTTGCACGGATTTTCTTTCCTCTTTTTCTTTTTTGTTTCTATTGCTGACAGGTAAACGCTAGACTGTAATCTCAACTTATAGTAAGTGAGGATATAGTCTAAGATGGTATTGGAACACATCTCTTGTTTGTGGTAAGTTTTTGTTAGTAGTGTGGTAACTTGCCGTGACCAAAGCCACCCACCAGTCCAGCCACATATTAACTGCTGAAATCTTCCCTGACGGGAATCGAATTCAGAACATCTGCTTATGAAGCGAATGCTTGAATTTTAAAGCCGTCAAAATATCCGATTTATCTATTATATTAGATATTATAAACTGTTTGCATGCTAAAATGGGCAGAATATTTAAGACGCCCATATTCAAGCATTAATAAGAAATATTTCAATTTCTATAGCAAAATATAAAGCGAGGAAAGTCGTAATTAAAAGCTAGTATAAATATATTACGTCGGAAGAATTTGTACGGTTATACAGCTACTACGCACTTATAATAACGGTAGGCAAGCTTTGACTTTCCTTGGGTTTGCTTTCACTAAGTTAATAAGTTGGGAGGTTAAGTATGCAACTGCATGGATACTCTACTGTTTCCAGTGTGTTACTTATAAGAACGTTTTGACTGTCTCAGCTGAGATTTTTTTGTTTGTTTCTTGCCCTTATCCCACTAGGTGGAGTCGGCACAGCATGTTTCCTTTCGCCACTTCACTCTACCCGCTGTCATTTCTACATTCACACCCTTAATACACATATCCTCTTTCACACAATTCATCCACACTTTTATTGGTCGCCCTCTTCCGGCCCTGCCGCTTACCATCATATTTAGGACCCTCTTACATACATGGCTATCCTCCCTTCTCATTACATGTCCATACCAGGCTAACCTTCCATAACCTTCTAGGTCACTGGTGCTACTTTCACACTTTCTCTAATATACTCATTCTTAATCTTATCTAATTTTGTCATTCCACACATCCATCTCAACATTCGCATCTCTGCTGCATGCAATTTCCTTTTATTCTCCCCTTTGAGCACTCAGCACTCTGAT
>JACTOM010000930.1:1000693-1022889 GCA_015832385.1 Elymnias hypermnestra | reverse complement strand
ATGACTTTGTTTTAGAGCTGATTTTTATAATTACAGTCAAGCTTTCAGGACAATCTGAAATAGATCGAGCTTTGATACTAACTTTTGACAATTGGGATTGCTGCTTGCTTCATTTAGAGATAGGCACTTCTTCTCTAACTCTTATTCCAATAAAGAGAGATCGATAAAACAATGACTTTGTTTTAGAGCTGATTTTTATAATTACAGTCAAGCTTTCAGGACAATCTGAAATAGATCGAGCTTTGATACTAACTTTTGACAATTGGGATTGCTGCTTGCTTCATTTAGAGATAGGCACTTCTTCTCTAACTCTTATTCCAATAAAGAGAGATCGATAAAACAATGACTTTGTTTTAGAGCTGATTTTTATAATTACAGTCAAGCTTTCAGGACAATCTGAAATAGATCGAGCTTTGATACTAACTTTTGACAATTGGGATTGCTGCTTGCTTCATTTAGAGATAGGCACTTCTTCTCTAACTCTTATTCCAATAAAGAGAGATCGATAAAACAATGACTTTGTTTTAGAGCTGATTTTTATAATTACAGTCAAGCTTTCAGGACAATCTGAAATAGATCGAGCTTTGATACTAACTTTTGACAATTGGGATTGCTGCTTGCTTCATTTAGAGATAGGCACTTCTTCTCTAACTCTTATTCCAATAAAGAGAGATCGATAAAACAATGACTTTGTTTTAGAGCTGATTTTTATAATTACAGTCAAGCTTTCAGGACAATCTGAAATAGATCGAGCTTTGATACTAACTTTTGACAATTGGGATTGCTGCTTGCTTCATTTAGAGATAGGCACTTCTTCTCTAACTCTTATTCCAATAAAGAGAGATCGATAAAACAATGACTTTGTTTTAGAGCTGATTTTTATAATTACAGTCAAGCTTTCAAGTCGACCTGAAATAGAGCAAGCTTTGCGTCTTTCTTTGTGATTTTTTTTTGTGTTTTGACAATCTGAATTGCTGATCGCTTCGTCAAGATTCAGATACTCTTTCTCTAAGTCTTATTCTTATAAAGAGAGATCGAAAAAGCGATGATTTTATAAAGCAGTCATTTGGAAAATCTTTTTAAGGCGCCGCCTTGGATAGTCAGTTTTGACACTAAATTTGCCTGTTTATTTTACAATTTCTTTAGGTTGTTTTTTTGTTAACAACTCAATGCGAAATATTAATATTTTCGTCCTTGCTTGCCTTTCTAAAGATTGAGGTTTTTCTCTAACAGTTTAATAAACAAAAGATATACAATATATATATATTATATGACGCAAACACGACTGCTTTTTTTACAGTGTTTTTTGTTCATATAACTTCAATACGAATTGATTATAATATTGAAGAAGTGTCAAAGAAATTTGGACTTGATTCCAGTTGCACATAAAAGCTAAGCACATTTTAACCTATAAAAACTATATTTAAAGGAGTAACCGTTGAGTTTCTTGCCGGTTTCATCTCAGAGGAATCAACTTTCCAAAACCGTTGGTTGATTTGTTAACAACGGACAGGCTACTGATTATTCAAAAGTGCTTTTTGAGCCTACTTGAATAAAGAATATTTTGATTTTGACATTGACGATCTCGTTAACGCAGTGGTGGGAGTACTAACTTTGTTAGCAGAGGTCCCGGTTTCGATAGGACAAATTTAGGAAATCGTATTTCCTAATTTGGCTGAATCTGGACTGATGGGAATAGGGGTTTGGGTTCTGTTACGATACTGTGTAGAAACCATAAGAGGTACATCGCCTCTTACCAGATGAGCCTACTTCCACCTTAGACTGTATCATCACTTACCTTCAGGTGAGATCACAGTCAAGCGCTAACCTGTCAGCAAAAGAAATTTCGACTGAGTTTGTAGTGAACATTTATCTGATTGGAGGATGATAGATGCATCATGATTTATGAAGTACGTTACGTTTAGTTCCACATTCAGGTGTACGCAAATACTTTTTCATTGATGAAGAGGTTATCTTTGAATTTCACTGGATGGTACCAACAGATCCTATCGAACTGTGTGCAAATCGATACAGACTTGTTATCTAAGATAATTTGAATATTTCTGCATATTTTTTAAAATATAGCTCCCATAATAAAGACGTAAGTAAGTAGCAGCCCATTAACGTCCTACTGCTGGACACAGGCCTCCTCACTCATATGAGAGAGGGTTTTTAAAGCATAGACCCACCACGCTGCTCCACTGCGGCTTGACAGGGATAGTACACAAGTGTACTCTCTATTCCTTCACTCTCACAGTCCGATGTGACGGTAATCCGATACAACTGGAGAGAGATCAGGCGCAGGACCGACGGCTTAACGTGCTCTCCTAGGCACGGGGGTGGATCACACCGCCAACTTCCCAACTGATGGCAGATATTGACAAAATCTTAATAGAAAACTCAATATCCATTTTCGAATTGGCCCGACCCGGGACTCGAACTCAGGACCTCATGTCTGTAGTCGAACATGCTAACCACTAGACCAATGAGGCAGTTAATGGAGACGTATATCTGACAAATATGTACTAACATACAACGTATAGTATTAATGATATAATATAATAAAAAACTTATATTACTTGCCGATTTTCTGAGTATGTAATGTCTTCAGAGAGACGCCATATGGAGCTATTTTTAGCAATCTTTCTGCAGATTTTTTTGGATACTTTTCCTAAGCATCACAATGCAAAATAACAATTTGAATAATCTAGATTACCTCGTCAAAAGATAATTCTCATTTTATCGATCTTTTCTTATATATGTCGGAGTGCTAGAGTCTGTGGGTGGCTGGCGCCATCTATCGGCGTGGAACAGAGTGAATGGTGGCAGTCCGGCGGGAGTCTCTCGGCAGTTGTCGAGTGGCGCTCGACCGGAACAGTCTACTGTTGGAACTGTCGCGTTCCTAGCTATTAGTGTTAATGAGTTTGTGTAAATTGATATCGGGAACATTAAGTGATTGAACATTATAATCCGAGTTAAATAATAAAGTGTTTGATTGTACCAAAATTACCCACAAACGCCCACTAGAATAAGAAATTAGTAACGACTCCGTTTTCTCTTATTCTCCGACATATATTTGTTGATTTATTCATTTGATTGACTTATAAATATAGTTTTAAACTATTAACTTATCTACACTTTGCAATATTAACTAGATATAAATGATTAGTGAAGAGACTGACTTGTGGCGATTTTTTGGACAGTCTTTCTTTAGAAACGTTTTAACTGGTAATTTTCTTGTAGCTTCTTCAATTATATGACTCATTGAGATTATACAAATATTTTTTGAGAATTCAGTATTAATAGCTGCGCTAATGGAGTCATGAATTCAGTTTTAAAGTTCTATTAACCTATCTGTACTGTGAATCGATTAGATAACGATCGGAGGAAGTGCTAACGGCTTTTTGCAAGGAAGCATAAAAAGTAACATGAGAACGTCTGTTTGTATCAAATAATTGGCCCATCGAAACCTATCGGAAAGACTTGTAGGAAGTTGCGGAATGACATTGTCGTTGGGCTTGCTTCTACTTGAATGCTCCAATACAAGTTTGCCATACGTGTTTGTTACAATACGTATATCAACATGATTGACAAAACTTTCTATTTGATAATCTGTCCAAGGTTTTTTTGTTAACGATTGTATTTGGTCAGTGGTATCGTTATATTTTTAATTATTCACAGCCAATGGCGCAATGGTGTTTATATTATTTTGGCTAATTACTATCTTACCATCATAGACAATTGCATTCTAGTACGATGCTGTGTAGAAACTAAAGAGGTCAGTTACCTCTTAGGCTGCATCATCATTTACAAGACAAGATTCGTGTACAGAGAAGCAGGCATTACTAAGTTTCTCTTTATAAAAAGAAATAACGTGCTGAATTGTAAAAGCAGTTCTGAAGAGTGCCAATCCGCCAGCAGTGGGCTCTTAAAAGGCTGCTATTAGCTTTACATTACCAATGAATAACTAAATTGGGTTAACTTGCCAAACGCTTTGCTGGTTTTTTTTTTAAATAAAAGTAGCCTAAATTTCTTCCTACAACATCAACTATCAATCATGAAAGAAGTGTGTAAATCAGTCCAGCAACTTCAGAAATTGGCGTAAATGAACAGACCAAATAAAATTTTAGATCTGTATAGACTTTAACAGGCATTTAGTGTAAATTGTGTTATTATTAGACTTAATTAGTTTAAATCCTTTATTAAAAAAGAAAATATTGAAAAAAAAATTATAAAAATTTGAATGTTTATTATTATTATTAGGATTAAAGAAAATATCCAAAATTGAAAAGACGGGCAGCAAAAAATTTGTGATCTGTCGTATTTGTTTGGACGACTCCCCCCCCCCCCCCCGCTTGAACAAGATGCGGTCATGTATACTATATGAAATGCTTCAAACAGGCACTGGAAGTGGTAAAGCGATGTCCAACCTGCAGACGTCATCTAAAAGGAAGAAGTGCATATCATCCCTTATATTTCAACTAGAATTACCATGTTTGTCAATTAAAGCTCTAAACTATTAAAAGTGTGGGAGTAAATGCACTCTAATTTAAAATAAAGGACACTCAACTGAGATTTTCGTGGGTTTTACTTAGAATAGAGCGTGAAATAACCCTCGTAACTTTAAGTTTCCAAGTCGTTCTCTAATACTATTATCAATCGTACATTACAATACGATATTTGAGGATTGAAATGCTCTATAACCCACTAAAATTCAGCGGAAGCCTCTTTATCCGTATGGTGGAGGCCAAATGTTCGCTAAGGCATTCAGCTCTTGCACTCCGGATGAATCCAACTTAAAATTTCAAGTAATAGTGAGCAAAGGGACAAAACAGCTGCGAGGAGCATCGTCCGCAATTACCATTTCCCTCTCAAATACCTTCCTCCTTCTGCAAGACGACAAACTCACAGACATAGCCCTCCAACCTGACTCCACCGAGCACAGCATCCACTGTGCTCTTCAATAATGATTTTTTTATTGGAGTATGTCAAGTAATGCGACTCTTTTAATACTCCATTAAATCGCTGTTAAGGCGTTTAATAAATAATTAAGATCATAATTATATGAACAACCGTATCAACATACAAATCGCTTAAATAATTTATGAGCGTATTAAAATAATTCTGGTACCAATTAGCCAGATTTAATGGCACGCAATTTTGCGTTTTTATGGTGTTTTACTTTGTATTTACTGAGAAATACTAGGTTTTAACAGCGGCTTTGCTCGCATTAGACTCCAATAACTTCGAGAAATTTTCATATAATATACATATATAAAAGAAAAATTTCCTCAAAACCTCAAATTTACCAGATCTTCTTTATAAATCACAAGTTTATCAGACTTCTTTTTAGAACCCCAAACTTTACCAGACTCTCTTTATAAACTCCAAGTTTTCCAGACTCACTTTATTAATCCCAAATTTACCAGACTCCCTTTAAAAACATCAAGTTAACCAGACTTCATTTATAAACCTCAAGTTTACCGGACTCTTCTTGCGATGTAGACGGTCATTATGAATTGGGTTTACCATATTCACCTCGAGTGATGCCGAAGCCAGTCAATTTAATTAAATATATTGTATTATATAAGCAAAATACCACTCGCTGTTTTACTAAAATTTCAACAAAATAAAAAATCACATTGGCGAATTAATTTTGCGATGCAAACGGACACTGTGAACTAAATGTCAAAGGAAGCGATTTCTCTAAAAATATAAATCCAAACGACTTGATTTTTTAGCAAATTCCATTTGTGATGTTAACGCTATGAAAGAGTTCTTACATTTTTCAATGTACACTAGTGATGGCGATGTAGACAATCACTATCAAAGTCTTTATAGCCCAATACACTTTCGAGTATCCTCCAGGTTAAAAGCTTTTTAACTTACCCAGTATATTGCTTCTGATTGACTTCAAATTTAGATAAATTAACTTTCATCGTGATGTAGATGATCACTAACACTCTAACGATGTCAATGGTCACTTTTTAAACTCACGCGATAAGCGGTGAAGTTATAAGGCACTCAATGTGCAATGTAGAGGGTTATTGAGCACTGGTTTCTTCATATTCTTACGGGAGAAGGAATCACGCGTGTGCAGGCAGTAAAAATAGTTAGTATGTATAAATTATAGTCTAGAAATGCGACGCGGGCGCCGGCCTGTGCTCATCGCTATTTAATGTAATGCGACCATACATTATTTACAAAGTAATTAAATATTTATAACCTTTAATCGTGTTTGCAATGTCATGAATGATGCACTTGATGTAATCTCGTATATTACTCACTTGCCGTTTCCTATAGTTTTAGGACACTTTGTAATGCCTAAACTACAAAGACAAGCCTTTCACTGTCCCTGAACTCAAAGAAACCCTCATCATCCTCTATATTGGGACAGATTATCCGAATCCTTCCTTATGCACCATCCATGGCAAGCCGTCTTCTTCTTCGGTGAGAAGGAGCTTCGTCTGCGTTTGACCTTCCTCGCTCATATCTCACGAATGACCACATTAAACTAACTTGCTGTATTGTACTTTCCAACCCATTATCGTAATTTTCAGCAAAGGAAATCATGGTAGGTAGGAATACAGAGTGCATTTGTGTACTATGCCTACACTCAGTGGAGCAGCATGCTCTGAAAGCCCTTCCTCCTATAAGTGAGGAAGCCTGTACTGATTTGTGGGACGTTAATGAGATTTTTTTTTGTTTTCGCCGCTGGAAAATTCTTTTACATTCCCTTAAACGGAAATGTGGGACTCACTGACAAGTCAGAATACCCACTAAAACCAAGCGGAAATCCCTCAACGTCCTTGGGTGAACAGCCAGAGGTTCGCCTACACAATCTACTCTGACACCCCGGATGCAGTCGGCTCACTTCAATGATTCAGGAGATGCGCAAACCTACGCGTTCTGTTTCCCGGCCTCCTCTGTCTGAATGGGGGAACGCTGTCGGCATTCTGCCTCACCCTTTCCGATGCCTCCTTCAGTGATACAACGGATTTGCAAAAGGCGGCAACTGCTCTCCAGCCCGTCTCGTTAGCAACCATTGCGTCAACTATGTTAGCTAACGAGAGGTTCCTTCCGATGGGGCTACTTCCTACCTTAAAGCACTTTTTGTGCAAATAGTAAATGTCTTCATGAGATTGTTTACTGTGGAAGATTACTAAAACTATATTATCAATTTGACTGCCTTATTGATCTAGTGACTGCCTCATTGGTCTAGTGGTTAGCATAATCGACTACAGACATGAGGTCCTGGGTAAGTTTTCTATTGAAGATTTTCTCAATATTTGCCCGAAGTAGGGAAGTTGGCGGTGTGATCTAACCCCGTGCCTCGGAGAGTACGTTAAGCCGTCACCAGTCACAATGGACTATGAGAGTAAGGGAATAGAGTGCACTTGTGTACTATGACTGCCAATCCGCAGTGGAGCAGCGTGGTGGGTCTATGCTCTAAAAACCCTCGCTCCTCGGAGTGAGGAGGCCTGTGCCCAGTAGTGGAACGTTAATGGGCTGCTACTTACTAATATCAATTTGAAATGGGGCCGAGCCGAAGAGACCAATGATTTAGCATTAGTACAGTATTTAGTTAACGATGCTGTTAGGCCCAGTAGGGTCAATGTCACACATGTGAAGTAGCAGTCGTTCAATATTTGCGTAGCGCCGACATACGTACACGTCAAGGAGAGCCTCTCGGCGCCCACCACACTAGGAAGCTTGCACGTGTCGACACCGACTACACATTGTTGGCACAGTACTAAACAAAAGCCGGTTCTAGCGCCAACATTACATTAAGCAAATCTATATATCTATAAAAATACCGTATCATGTTGTTTGTCGCCAGAACTACAAAACTACTTACGTTACTAGTTCTGCCATATTTTAAGGTGAAGTAGATTCACAAATCATTTCTAGAGTAAGGCATATGCCTTATTAATAAGATACTGTTATCAGTTATGTATTTACCCATGATTATTTATATATACCTACCTATTATAATGGTTATTAAAGCGATAAAACATGTTTTAACCAAACAAAAAAAGAGAAAAAAAAAGTATATTGTAGAAGGGCACGTTGCAAGTTTTTTGGGCTTGGTTGGTTGGTTATTGGTCTGGTATTAAGTAATTAGATTCCTCTGGTATTTAGTAGGGTATAGGGTAAGTAGCAGCCCATTAATGTCCCACTAGTATTGTTAGTAATTTAGGTAGTAATAAGTATATATTATATTAAATAGTGGTATTTAGTTTTACATATGTTAATTTGCTTTTTGATTTTGTAGTTCTTTAGTCTCTTTTATGTTATTGTGTAGAAGGTAAATTGAAGTAGAAAGTAAGCTATTGTACCATTGTAATTAATTGTCGCAAGGATGTCTGTGAGGTGACTAGGGTTCGTCCTGAAAACCAGCGTCACAGCTTGCTGCGACTTTGAGCTGAGTGGCGGACCTTATTTGTTTCACAGATGTAATTTTCTTTTTTCTTTTATGCCTTATATGTTAAAAAATTTGTGAAGAAACAAATAAAAATTTTATCTATCTATCTATCTATCTATCTAATGGGCACAGGCCTCGTCATTCATAGGTGAGAGGGTTTTTAGAGCATAGACTTACCACGCTGTTCCAATTCGGGTTGACAAACAAAGTACACAGTAGACAGTATATATTTTATCGAAATTGAACCAGTCACAGACTCATAACATTATCTTTTTAACTATTCAACCGATTTAATTCGAATTCTCTTTCTATGAACGGTTTTGTCCATATTCCTTCAAGATCAGGATTAATAAGCACACACGATCACTTACTGCGAGTTCTCTTTACCCGATTAATTTACATTTAGGTTAAATATTTATTGGGCAAATTAAGAATATTCCCATATTTCCACCGAAGAGAAAACAACGCGGGTAATGCCGAGAGATACAGCTAGTTAATAACAACAAAAAAAATACAAAGATTTTTACGGATCGCTGACGTCGTATTTAAAATATCTTTCAACTTAGTTTTCATTTATAACTTTCTTTTTAGTTTGAGAGCCGGCCGCTATTACTAATCGACTATATTACCATCACCAGTACACACAGAGACAAACTATTTTTATTTCATTTGTAATATAAAATTGTATATAATTTATAAATTGTTTTACATATTATGTTGTACTTAAAATAAAGCCATGAGAGATCAAGTTTATTTGTTGAAGTTTATCAAGTTTAAATCAGAAATTGACATAGAAAATGTGATATGGAAGTATAAATTGTTAAATTTGTCCCCATTTATTATAGCACTCTCTATAAACTTTATCTAGAGATGAAATTTCTTGATGAAATCACACAGAGATATCGCTGGTCACTAGTAAAAATGTACAAAAACACAATTGTTCAAAAGAGCGATTTGAAGTTAGTTTCATTGATGATTTAAAATCTGATATCTTAATCACGTTCCCGCTAACTATCAAACATCAAACCGCTCCCCTAAATAGTTGTGTCTTTGTAGATCAGACCGTCTTATTAAGAAACAGGCATATAAGTAAGTAAATAGCAGCACATTAACGCTCCATTTCAGGGCATAGGCCTCTTCACTCATAAGAGAAGAGAGATGGTTTTTAGAGACTCACTACGCTGCTTTGATGTGAGTCGGCAGGCATAGTACACAAGTGCACTCTCTATTTCTTCACACTCATGTATCGATGTGACGGTAATCCGACACAAATGTAGAAAGATCAGGAGCAGGGTCGATGGCTTAACGTGCTCTTCGAGAATCGAGGATAGAGTACATCGCCAACTTCCCAACTTTGGGAAAATAATAGAAAACTCAATATTTATAAATTGACCCCAGGATCTCTTGATAACCACTAGACCAATGAGGCAGACCGTTCTATAAAAGACACGTTTTACTTATTCGTTTTAATGTACAGAGCATATAACAAATGTAACCACCGTATCTAGGCTTTTATTTTACCGTGTAAGTGCGGCAGAGCGTTCAAATGAGATATTTATGGTAAGGTATCACTTGCATCAAATATAACTCATTAGCATGTCGAGCTGTCACCTTCCCTTCTCCGCCTCAACCGCGTACAGGCGGTTGAGCACGTGCCATGTCAGTTTTTTTATAAAAATAAACCGGTAAACAAAGTTTCATCTGATGATGAGTGAATCCCAGCGCTAATAGCCACCTGGGCACCCAACATTACCAAACTACAACTGGAATCGACTAGTTTCTCTACAACTAGACTCATCTACTAAAAAATACAGCTCAGCTTTACTATTATTATAATACAGCTAGGCTCTGCAACTGTTGAAATATAAGTGTCTAAAGCCGGGCTCTACCATTGTGAAATCATATTTGAGCTCTACAAATGTGTACATTATGGCTTTGCCATTGATAAATTATACTGGGGCTCTACAAATGTATCGACATCTGGGCTTTACCATTGTTTAATTATATTTGAGCTCTACAAATGTGTACATTAGGGCATTGCCATTGATAAATTATACTTTGGCTCTACAAATGTATCTAAATCTGGGCTTTACCATTGTTTAATTATATTTGAGCTCTAAAAATGTGTACATTAGGGCATTGCCATTGATAAATTATACTTGGGCTCTACAAATGTATCGACATCTGGGCTTTACCATTGTTTAATTATATTTGGGCTCTACACATGTATACATTATGGCTTTGCCATTGATAAATTATACTTGGGCTGTACAAATGTATCTACATATGGGCTTTACCATTGTTAAAGCTCTACAAATGTGTACATTAGGGCTTTGCTATTGCTCAATTTTACTTGAGCTCTACAAATTTATCTACATTTGGGCTTTACCATTGTTAAATTATAATTGACCTCTACAAATGTGTACATTAGGGCTTTGCTATTACTCAATTTTACTTGAGCTCTACAAATGTATCTACATCTGGGCTTTACCATTGTTAAATCATATTTGAACTCTACAAAGGTGTACGATTAGGGCTTTGCCATTGTTAAAATACACTTGGGTTCTACAAATATGCACGTTAGGACTTATAGCTATAATTAGGATTTTATTACCGTTAAACTTCAACTGGCTCCACCTAAAATTATAGCTAGGCTCAATCAATATTAAACTACATCTGGATTCAACCATAATTACGATAGCTGGGATGTATAATTCTTGTAATGGATGGATTAAATTATAGATATGCTCTACCACTTTTAATAGAGTCGGATTCTGCCATTGTTACCAAAGCTGGGCTCTATATTTACTAGTTAGTTATTTACTAGAAACATGTTTGAAAATTTAATTATTTTATTCAAATTTGATAAATATATTATTTAAGATATCAATTACAGTATTTTCGATGTTTCTGTCTGTATATCCATTTAAGAAAGGCTTAACTAATTTAAAGAAAAATCAGTACGATAAAAAAATTAACACACGCTGGATATCAGACTAAGTTTGTCAGTTTATTAATAAAAAAAATAAGTTATCTACAGCTAGTATCTACTTGTTAGTGAAATCATAGATTATAAGTTGTATTCCAACAAAAATAATCCCTTTCTTGTCTCTCCATATGTTTATCAGTCATTTATATCTTTGTAGTTACGTAAAGGCAAAGACAAGTTCTTATGAGAGTAACTAAACAACTTATTAAGATATTAAATAAAAAAAACCCTAGTGTGAACACTATAACCGTATTATAATGATGAAAAAGTTAAATAATATTCATGACATGTTAATTTGACCGTTTGTAAGTGTTAAAGGCGCATAATTTGAAGCCGGTGCATTCACGCCCAACCAGTTATTGTTGGGTTTGTGGTTTAAGTTTTTACGAGTTTGTTATGTTTGTATTTGTTATTACAGTGCATCTGTTTTGCTAATACTTGTTTGAGGTAAGCCACTGTCATTTGCATGATACATTTGACACGGTTACTGACGTATTGTGTCGGTAAAACAATGAAAATATATTGATTTATTTCGAGGACTTATTTCCTTATTGCAGTTGTTTTTAAAAGAGTTGATTATGTTTGTATTTTGTGTTATAGTTCATCTGCTTTGCTAATACTTGTTTGAGGTAAGCCACTGTTATTTGCATGATACATTTGACACGATAACTGACACATTGTATCAGTAAAACAATGAAAATATATTGATTTATTTCGAGGACTTATTTCCTCATTGTAGTTGTGTTTACAAGAGTTGATTATGTTTGTATTTTGTGTTACAGTGCATCTGCTTTGCTAATACTTGTTTTAGGTATACCACTGTCATTTTCACGATAAATTTGACACGGTTACTGACACGCTGCGTCAGTAAGACAATGAAAATATTTTGGTTTATTTCGAGGACTTATTTCCTTATTGTAGCAGCTAAATTACAGTCTTTATTAGACTGGATTATGTTTGTTTTTGGTATTATAATGTCTGGTATCTTGCTAACATTTGTTTGAGTTAAACCACTGCCATTAGCACGTTAAATATAATAATACGGTTAATGATATATTGTCACTAAAGCAATGAAAATACGTTGTTTTATTTACATGTTGTTTATGCGGTTTTATTATGTGTTTATTTGGTGTATAGCTCATTATTGTTTGTTGGTAGTAATTGTTAACTATGTTCGTAAGACATTTATAAAAATACTTACGGTTTTTTCGTGAATCAGTTTCGTTTTTGAAGCCCTATTACATGTTAATTATGAAGTTTAAAAGTTTGCACTTAAGAATTTATCATTCTCTCTCTCTCTCGTATCATTTTTTAAACTAAATAATTTTCTTTCAATTCCAAAAGGCAACTAAATATTAATTTGTCTATAATCATTGTGCTTCAGCGGCAATCATCATCACCGGTGACCCTCACCGACAATCACGAAACGGTTTGTGGGAAATCATTAAGCAGGTTGCTTCCATCAAAACACATATCTTGTGGTAAACTTGTGGTATATCAAGCTGTTATTGTGATAATCATGAAGCGGGTATCATAACAAACATCAAGCGGTCCTGTGACAATCATCAGGCAGGTATTGTGGCGATCATCAATCGGTTACTGTGGCAATCATGTAGCGGGTATTATGAAATACATCAAGCTGTCCTGTGACAGTCATCAAGCAGGTATCGTAACAATCATGAATCGGTTACTGTGGCAATCATGTAGCGGGTATTATGAAATATATCAAGCGGTTATTGTGATAATCATGAAGCGGGGATCGTAACAAACATCAAGCGGTCCTGTGACAATCATCAGGCAGGTATTTTGGCGATCATCCATCGGTTACTGTGGCAATCATGTAGCAGGTATTATGAAATACATCAAGCTGTCCTTGGACAGTCTTCGAGCAGGTATCGTGACAATCATGAATCGGTTACTGTGGCAATCATGTAGCGGGTATTATGAAATACATCAAGCTGTCCTGTGACAGTCATCAAGCAGGTATCGTAACAATCATGAATCGGTTACTGTGGCAATCATGTAGCGGGTATTATGAAATATATCAAGCGGTTATTGTGATAATCATGAAGCGGGGATCGTAACAAACATCAAGCGGTCCTGTGACAATCATCAGGCAGGTATTTTGGCGATCATCCATCGGTTACTGTGGCAATCATGTAGCAGGTATTATGAAATACATCAAGCTGTCCTTGGACAGTCTTCGAGCAGGTATCGTGACAATCATGAATCGGTTACTGTGGCAATCATGTAGCGGGTATTATGAAATACATCAAGCGGTCCTGTGGTAATCATCAAGCGGGTATTGCGACAATAATCAATCGGTTACTGTGGCAATCATGAAACGAGTATTATGAAATACATTAAGCGGTCCTGTGACAATCATCAGGCAGGTATTGTGGCGATCATCAATCGGTTACTGTGGCAATCATGTAGCGGGTATAATGATATACATCAAGCGGTCCTGTGACAATCATCAAACATCTATTGTGACAATCATCAATCGGGTTTGTGGCAATCATCAAGCGGATATTATGATAATCATGAAGAAGGTGTCATAACAAACATCAAGCGGTCTTGTGACAATCATAAATCCGTTACTGTGACAAACATCAAGCGGGTATTGTGAGAATCATCAACCAGGTTCTGTGGCAAACATCACACTAGTACAGAAATATCCAATTGAGACTAAGACATTGAAGATGTGTATGTATAAAATAAATTTCAGAGAATTTACCGCTCAGTGACAAACACACAACGAATTTTATATATTAATGTATATTCAAACAGTTACTATTTTAGAAAAGCATTGTATTAAATGTGTATTTTGTCTTTGTTGCTATTTGACGCTAGTTAGAGTGTCACTTTGCTTGAATGTTAATGAAATATGCAACAAAGTGCAAAATATTTAACTATGCATGTACTTCCATTGATCAGTTCGCCTACAACGCCATTAAAACGGGTTCAGTGACAAATTATGCACAGCCCCACGCAGCGTTTGCGCCCGCGCGAATTGATAGACTATTATTTTCTACCTCTGTAATTTGACCTTACTACAAAAGTCATTATTTTATTGAAGTGAAACTCCTTTATGTACTGACTTGAAGTGTAAGATGGAGAATGCGTGACGAGAGTGTTACGGAAGCTGTGATCTGGCGAGGCGAAACGAAATTGGACGTTTTGTTATTTATAGAATATAAATAAAATGACACTAATATAATCTCCTTATATATATTATAGCTATGTATATGTGTTAAAAATTAGTGGAGATATGACTAATTTGTGTATTTTTTATATGTTTTATGGTATATAATAATTGTTTGTTTCCCAAATAGACAACTAATTGAAAATTATATTACAATTATAACAATTATTAGAAGGACGCAAAGTTAACATTTTTATGTTATTCTTCAATGATGCATTTTGAATAATATCACAGCTCTTTAATAATGATCATGAGTTTCACATGGAAATAATATAACTATCATTGAAAAGTACAAGTAAATACTAAAGTTAAACATAATTTTTACTTATACTTTTATTGTCTCACAAATATGGTCCTTCGAACCAGATATGTAGCAAAATGTTAACTTCAATTAATGAAATGTAAGAGCCAATTGAAATAATGATTTTTTTTATTATTTCCAAATTTAAAATAATTTTTTCGTACTTTTATAACATCGTGAATTGTTCATACATACATAGCATCACGCCTCATTCCCTTCGGGGTAGGCAGAGACCATGACCTTCCACTTGCCACGATCCTTGTATATCTCCTTCGCTTCTTCCATTCTCATTAAACCTTCCTTACAATTTCGCCGCTTTAGAGTACTCTTGACCTGGCCCTTATTTAAAATGTCCTGGGTTTAGTCCAGGAACGTTCACCTTGGTCTTCCTCTTCCAACTTTCGCATTCACTCTTGACTCATAAATCCTTTTTGTCTACATGCCTAAACCATCTAAGCATACCTTTCTCAATTTTAGTCACTACATCTTCTTTTAAACCACAACTCTCTTATCACACTATTTCTTACTCTGTCAATCAGTTTTAATCCACTCATACTTCTCAACGTTCTCATCTCTACCGCATTTATTTTACCTTTGTGCTTCTTCTGCTATACCCAACTTTCACTACTACTACCATACATAAGTGTTGGCACCAACACTCCAGACTCTTCGAAGTACCCTCTGGCTGTTTATAAAGGCGTGCAGCGCACTATTTACCATATTCCCTGCATTCACTCTCCTTTAAATATCACTTTCACAAGTTCCATCTTTTGAACATTCTTAACCTCTTCCACTTGTTCTCCATCATAAATTCATCTCTTTGAAAATAATAAATTATAACTATATTTGAAAGTTCAAAAGTGCTGTATAAGCCAATTCGAATAAAGTTTTATTTGTGAATTGAAAATACTCTTTAAGCTTTAAAAAACGAGAATACGTTTGCAAATAATCGAGTAATGGTCGAGAACCAGTAGTGGGAGGCTGGGTTATGCAAATCCGCTGCTCCCGCGTTACGTACGTAATGGTACCACTCTAGTATAATAATTTCCACTTCGTTCCAGCTTATTTTACGTGTATTAATAGTGTCGAGCTGCGCAGACGCACAATATAGTTAACATGTATTTTTTTTAACTGATAGACGATAATGCCTTTCAAACCATTATTCCAGTAGGCTTTCACGGCACTTTTGGTTCGTCAAATATATGCATGTTATTTAAAAAAATGCTTAAAATTATTAAGTCAGGAGAGCTCATTTGAACTCTCTTCTAAAGTCGACAAAGAAAACTGCTGTTTGCTCGTAAAAGGATGTATTTCGCGGTGGCAAGATTATGTTCACTGATGACTGATGAGCGTACGTTGCGAAAGATGTAAGGTTTTTGATCGCAGATCATATTGTGTATACGAATTCACAACAGATCCCCCCCCCCCCCCCNACAACAGATTCCCCCCCCCCCCCCAATTAGCGCCACCCAAGCGTTCAACATGAAGACGGCAGTGAACAGATGTTGCTGAACGCTCGCGTGATGCCTTTGCCACGTAGTATATTTTAGCCAATCGTCCCAGCAGCCATAGCAGTGGAGGTTAGTTGCGGTCCCTCATGAGGACAAGAGCACCCAGATGCAACTCACCAGATGACCCACTTTGTTTTAGTCTGTTGAAGTGACACATATTCGTTTTAATATCGCTGCCAGAAATGTAAGTAAATACACCGGGCATGTAAACCCTCAGCCGAATCATTATAAAACCAAGAATTTGACAGATTATTTACAGCATATGTAAAATAAACTTACGCAATTGTTACTTTTCAATCTCGGAAAACATGACGAAGAATTTTGCATGTTCTGGAGTATATGTGTACTCTTAACGCGAATACCAGGGTTATGTGTCTAGACTGCCTCATTGGTCTAGTGGTTAGTATGATCGACTACAGACACGAGGTCTTGGGTTCGAGTCCTCGGTCGGGCCAATTCAAATATCAATATTGAGTTTTCTATTAAGATTTTCTCAATATTTGCCCGAAGTTGGGAAGTTGGCGGTGTGATCCTGACCTCTCTCCGGTCGTGTCGGTTTCTCCCGTCACATCGGACTATGAGAGTGAAGGAATAGAGAGTGCACTTGTGTACTATGCCTGCCAATCCGCACTGGAGCAGCGTGGTTGGTCTATGCTTTAAAAACCCTCGCTCCTCGGAGTGAGGAGGCCTGTGCCTAGCAGTTGGACGTTAATGGGCTGCTACTAACTATGTGTCTAAGCTATTATATCCATTTCTCCTATGAATTTCAAGGCCTAGGCAAACTTTATAGAATAGCACGTCGTTACTTGTAAGGTAAGTATACACTGTTGAAATTGTAAATTTGACCCTGAAATCAAACTCGTAACCCCATAAAAGTGTTAGTTGTTACAAATACAATGTTTTTTTTGTTATGGTTGACCATTCACCAGTTAATAGACGTCTTTGAACGTACCGCACTTATCCAAGGCGTAATATGTCTGAGAGGATTATGTTTGATCCGACGTGTACCCGACGCGTGCCAACTTCGAGTTTTTTTTCTCACGTGGCTATTACTGATATATATTGACACAATATTTTTAGTACCTATATCGATCTAACATTTAATTAAGCAAGAAAAGAAATTCATAAGTACTATATACTAGCTGAAACATGCAACTCCATCTGCACCTCATAAGAACGAAGGAAAAAGGAAAAAAAATTCTTATAAAAAATGTTATAAAGAACCAACCATAAAAGATAGATATATGCTGTCATGGATTGTTTTTTAGAACTTTTAAAGAGGGACAATTCTGTCATACATGATTTTTGCGAAAGTTAATCCGTGTACGCAGCGGAAGTTCTCAAAATGTAATAAAACCCCGATTAAGAGAAAATCTAGCGTGATGATAAATATGCTATAACATTCCCTAATAAATAGGCTATCAAACAATAAAATAATTTTTCAAATCGCACCAGCAGTTTCTTCCCCCATGGGAGCTCAGGGCGGAAGAAGAGAACCAGAGGGGAATTACCAGACGCCAGAATTACCAGGAGGATCTCGGGTCCCCAGCGGCGGGCGTGGCTATAGTAGAGGCGATCCGCCCTCATCTGGTTAAGTGGTTGGGCAGAGAGCACGGATCGCTCTCCTACAGGTTGGTACAGATGCTTACCAGTCATGGTTGCTTCGGTAAATACCTGTATCAAACTGTTGGCTGTGAGCCGTCGGCCAGCTGTTACGAGTGTGGTGCCTCGTTAGATACAGCTTACCACACGGTGGCAGAATGTCCCGCCTGGGGTTCTCAGCGACTCATTTTGACGTCGCTGATCGGCACAAACCTCTCACTGGCTAATATTATAGATGTAATGCTCATCAGTGAGCAGGCCTGGAGAGCGGTTGCCTCCTTTTGCGAGACTGTCATCTCGCTTAAGGAGGCACGACAAAGGGAGAGGGTGAATGCCGCTGAGACACTCCGGACCAGACGAAGGGGAGTAGGAAACAGGAGGCGGAGGTTCATGCAACTCCTCCCCCTGTAGAATATCTGTGAGCCGAATGCAACCGAGGGGTCAGAGAGGAATGCCTCAACGAACCTCTGGCTCCCCACTTATGGTTGACGACGGTCCCGCTGGGTTTTAGCGGGTATTGCGAGTTCTTCCCCCTCGCCGAGTCCCACACTTCCGACCCCACAGTCGGGGTGCGTAAGTGCATTTCCCAGCGTCAAAAAAAAAAACCAGCAGTTTCTGAGATAAGCATGTTCAAAAAAACAATAGTATAGATACATTATAATGGGATATTTTTTAGTAACTGCATAATGAATTAATTGTAACATGAATTTATTTACTAGTTATGTAGGTCTATTGTTCACTTTTGCAAATATGCAAAAATGGTCCTTCGAGCCAGATACGAAACAAAATCCTATGATATATAGTTTCGAAGCTCTTGATGAAGTGATTGTTTTCCGCTTGTATATTTTCATCAAATTACCTTGGGAATACGGGGAAACCTGGTCTCTGTGATCGTCTGCAATGTCACAGGAGTAATTCTGCCAAATTTTTAGTCAATCGGACTTAAAGTTTAGAACCTATATGTATTTATATAGATTACTAGGATTTAAACTGCATCCCTGTAGCGGGGCATGACCACTGTGGCGGCGATCCGTACTCACCTGGAACAATGGCTTTCCAGGGAGTACGGGACGCTTTCCTACAGATTGGTGCAGGTTCTGACTGGACATGGGTGCTTCGGTAAGGTCCTGCACCGAATTGGCCGGAAGGAGTACCCCGATTGTCATTAGTGTAGCGGAGCTATCGATTCAGCGCATCACCGGGGACCTCAGCGTCACCTCCTGGTGGTGTTGTCCGGCGGCGACCTCTCGTTGGGGAGCATTGTAGGCCCGATGCTCTTCTGTTAGAGATGGTGGGCGGAAGTGGCCTTCTTTAGCGAGACGGTACTCTCGCTGAAGGAAGCCCAGAGGGAGAAAGAGAGGGAGATTGCAGTGTATGCTCCCCTTCACCGCCGGAATACAACGCGGCGTATATTTGTGCACCTCCTCCCGCCTCCGTGAATCCTCCGTCGGACTCACTCGCAACACCAGGGCAAAATGTGAAAGCTGAACACCTAGTGCCTCACTAATGGGTGAAGAGGGTTCCGCTGGATTTTAGTGGGTATTGCGAGACCCATCGCCGAGTCCCACACTCCTGACTGGTCATCGGTAAGGGTTAGTGCGTACATTGCATTTCCCCGTGACAATAAAAAAGGATTTTAACTGACAACAAACAAACACAGCTCAAGTCAAGTTCAAAGTATATTAAAACGCGTCACGTGACAAAAGACATAAACCACATTTAAAACAGCCACTTTACTATTAAAATAATATAAAATATACAGATTTATTCGCATAGTAAACGTTGCACGTGTAAATGAATTCAATTAATTTAAATAACAAACAAACATAGGTGACTACTTGTTACATGTTCGTAATAAACATTCGAAGTGGATGAATGTATCGTTGAAGTTCTTAATGGGGAGGTAGACTTGCGTTTAACGAATGTATCGAGACACCAAAACGAAGACCGACGATAGTACTAATGACACCTTTGATGATGGGTCCGGGAAAAAGTCGATCCTGCTTAAAAATAATCTTATTTAAAAAACGTTTTGTTAGCATTTTTATACTACACCATGTTAGTACAGCTAAACGAGACGTAAAAAATATATATTTCTTTACTAAAAAAAAAAACCAGCAATGAAACACATAACTAAATACACCTGACGTCTAGGACGTAGCAATGTGTTTTTAATGAAACTATCCTTTCATTTAACTGTACCAACATGATGGAGCGTACATAATTCAAATAAAAAGTTTTAAAATATATATTTGTCGGTGTGCAAGAGTCAATAAGTGGCAGTCCAGCCCGTCTCTCGGCAGTTCTCGAGTGGCGGTCGGCCGGAGTGGTCGACTATTGAAACTGTCGGGTTCCTAGCTATTATTGTTAATGAGTTTATGTAAATTGATATCGGGAACATTAAGTGATTGAACATTATAATCAGAGTTAGTTAACAAAGTGTTTGATTGCACCAACATTACTCACGAACGCCCACAGAATAAGAAATTAAATAAAGGATCCAACTAAGAACGATGTCAGCGGAGAACCCTACGCCTCTGTGCTCTATGCTTCTCCGTTCTCTCTTATTCTCCGACATATTTTTATCAGGACCCAGTTTTTCCCGTCCCATCATCAAAAGTGTCATTTGTACTATCGCCTGTCTTCGTTTTCAGAAGAAGTTTTCTTGACACCTTGTTTAAACAATGGAAAGCGAACAGAACAGCCAAATGAAACGACATTTTCATAAAAAAATACATTACTTAAAAACATATTAATAAAACGATTTGTATGCATTATTTGTGCTCCATCATGATAGTACACCTAAACGAAACAATATAAAAAATAAAAACCCAGAAATGAAACACAAAATTAAAATCATCTGGCGTCTATTCCGGGTCAACGACCTCTGTGGCCGTAGTAATTTATGAAACTATCGTTACCTTTAATTGTACTAACTTGATGGAGCGTCAACAATGCTAATAAAACGATAAAAAAAATGATTTTTTAAAATCAGGATAGATTTTTTTCAGTCCCATCATCAAAGGTATCATTAGCAATGATGGAAAGCGAACACGTAGTAACTTGCAAATCCATAATTATTTATTAGAACAAAAACCTTTATATTTATAGACTAAAGTAATTATATTTGGACACTGTATTTACATTTCTTTATAATGAAGATTAAATTGAGTAGTAATATTGTAATATTTTGTTATTGGAGCATTTTGCGAGTTACGTGTTTGCTTTCCAGTGTCGATATATGTACTAATACTTCTGCAGCTGATAGACTTTAATGTGACACCAAAATCGATTTGATCCTTACATTAAGTGACATAAACTGGAAGAATTCTCATCAAAATCGATTGAGTAACACTGTAATAGGGTAATTTTATAAATTGTATATACTTATATATGATAAAGTTTACGTGATAAATTAAAAAACTACTATACAAATTTTCATTTGGTTATCTTCAATAGATAAAGTGACTCAAAAGGATTATTTATGTATATATTTTATTATGTTTTTGTGTAAATTGGTTGAAATATGATGATAATTATTGGAAGTGTCGAAAAAAATCTAGTTTTTGAGCTTTCTTCAAAAACGACGTTGCCTTATCCTTTAGATTTTTAATTTATTCTTATTTCACAGATACATACAAAATATAAAGAAAGAGAATTACAATATTATAAATATAGGTGTACAAAGGCGGTCTTATCGCTCAGAGCGATCTCCTCCAGATAACCTTGGAGATAGTAGCCCATGACAGTACTGGGTAATTGCAATAAAACAAAAGTAATACAGACAATACATATATGTAAATAGGTAGATATATATTTATATGCTCAATAAATTACATATATACCCATATGTAATTTAGTAAACATATATACACATCTAAATATACAAACATAATTATTGTGCACTACTTAGATAATAACTGCCTCATTGGTCCAGTGGTTAGCATGTTCGACTACAGACATGAGGTCCTGGGTTCGAGTCCCGGGTCGGGCCAATTCAAAAATCGATATTGAGTTTTCTATTAAGATTTTCTCAATATTTGCCTGAAGTTGGGAAGTTGGCGGTGTGATCCACCCCCGTGCCTCGGAGAGCACGTTAAGCCGTCGGTCCTGCGCCTGATCTCTCTCCGGTCGTGTCGGATTCCCGTCACATCGGACTATGA
>JACTOM010000930.1:978951-990928 GCA_015832385.1 Elymnias hypermnestra | reverse complement strand
CTCGAACGCGACGGTGTCCGACTCTATTGGGACCGGTCCATTATCACGGACAGGACCATACTGGCCAACAAGCCTGATATCGTGATAATGGACCGGGCACAGTCTCGGGTGTTTTTAGTGGATATCACGATCCCGTATGACGAGAATCTCGTGCGAGCTGAGACAGAGAAAAAACGTAAATATCTGGATCTGGCGCACGAGATTACCGCCATGTGGGGGGTGGGATCCACTGAAACCATTCCAATCGTAATATCTGCGAATGGTCTGATCCCAGTCAGTCTCGCTCACCATCTGAGACGACTGCTGGACTCGGCTAGGATAGTCCGGCGGTTTCTCAGCCTGTAGCCCTGACCACCGGCCGTTTGGTCTCCCTGCCGGGGTGTATCCTCCGCCCGTTATATGTATTTATGTAATTGTTTATGTAGATATATGTATTATTTCATATTTATGTATACAAGTAATTATTATAAATTTATTTATATTTAATAATAAACATATATATTCTTTGGTCAACGGGCGTGAGTGTAAAAGTAGGATAATAATAATAGCGTTTTATTTTTTACATCACACTCACATAAAACAAGTAGCCGCAGAGAAAAAAAATGTGATGCCGAAAAAGGGAACACCGCTCAGCGATTGTTGGGATTTCGTCCCAACGCTGGTTTTCAGCGGAGACCCGGACGGACAAAATCACAAAGGAACCAAACGAAATAAAGTATGTACAATAAATACTAGATAAATAGATAATACATAATAAATAATTAATTCTTAATTAATACGTCAGTGACAACTTAACAATTACCGACTAATCTATTCGCCATTCTCCGGAAAATGTTGGAAAGTTAATAATAATAATGTATTTATTTCAGATAAAAATCCAAGCAAGAATATAAACACACACACATACATATATTTAATATATATAGACAATTTGTATATAAAATAAATTAATAAAAGTGAAATTAAAATATTCACATCATCATCACCTTTATCCTGGTCGGTCGTCATCAAAAACAGATGATTATTCTATATATAGACAATTCTACGTTAAAAATGGCATGTTAACTTATTTTCGTCATTTATTTCCATACTTATTTCGCTCACTTTCAAGTTTACTATAAAACTTAGCCTTAACTTATCTTCTATAATACACGTCTCTAAGAAACGATCTATCAAGACATATTATTAGTAACAATTGAAGATCATTCTTTAAAGTGAGAATCTATAACGAAGTGAGCAAATAGATTTTTAAAACATTTCTCACGGATTCGGTATCTTGATCTGATGGTAACATGATCACAGGTGTACGTTAAACCTATACTGTGCCATGGATATGTTTGTATGTTGTAGTTTTATTCAAGCCAATAAATATATCGGGCTATCGCAGCTGATGGTCCTACGCACTACGAAGCAACGGTATCTCTTCGGGTCACACAGACTGGCATTTTTTAAAATCAAAATATTCAAGTAGGCTCAAAGAGCACTCTTTAATCGTCAGTAGTCTGTACTTTGGTAACAAATCTACCACAGGTATGGAAAGTCAAAGAAACAATTCGTTTTTTTATGTTTGTTACCTCATAACTATAACTTTGAACAGAGCGAATCGATCTTGATGATTCTTTTTTTATATGAACAATGGTACATCCCGTAAAGTCTAGTGCTGATGATGGTATCCATGAGAAAACCGTATAAGTCTTAAATTTGCATTAAGCCTGTGCGCGACTACTCTGGAAGGTCTCAATGCAATGCTCGATGACCTCAGCAGAGCTTCTCAACAGGTGAGCCTAAATATACATACCTGGGACACATAGTCCAGTTTCGACAAGGAGGTCAACCGCCGAATCCAACTCGGTTGGGGAGCGTTCGAGAAACTACGCCAGATATTTTCGTCCGATACTCCTCAGTGTTTAAAGAAAAAGTTCTTGGAACAGTGCGCGTTGCCAGTGATGATCTACGGCTCCGAAACGTGGTCGCTGAATGTGCGCCTCATACGAAAGCTCAGAGTCACTCAGCGTGCGATGGGGAGGCCTATGCTCGGATTTCTCTACGCGATCAAATCAGAAATAAGGACATCCGTAGCAGAACCAAATTCACCGACATAGCCCTACGAATCGCGAACCTGAAGTAGCAATGCGCGGGGCACATAGTTCGACGGACCGATGGACGTTGGGGCTCGAAGGTGCTGGAGTGGCGACCCCGCACCTAACGGCGCAGTGTAGGGAGACCCCCCACAAGGTGGGCCGACGACATAAAGAGGGTCGCCGGTAGCCGCTGGAGCCAGGCGGCGCAAGATCGGGTCTTGTGGACGTCGTTACGTGAGACCTATGTCCAGCAGTGGACATCCATCGGTTGAAGCGACGATGTGCGCGACAAATGGACGAATAACTCAAGACCACGTCAACCGATTTGGATGATTCGTTTTATATTAGAAAGGACATACTTCAAGGGTTGTTTGATGATAGTTTGGTTAGGTTCTGATGATGGAATCCATGACAAAGTAACGGAACTCTACAATTCTTGGGAATAAATTAACGATACTCGGCAGAATCTTTTAAAGGCTATTGGGATATATGAGTCACCGACCTAGTTAATCTGACGTAGTTATAGTGAAATAATTGTCGTAGTAAAATATAATGATCAATGGAACTCCTCAACGGCTTACAGTAAGGGTGTGATTTGTGGTAGAATATCTGTTTGGCTGACACCGACTCCAAATATAAGAATACAAAGATAACTCACGATGTCCTATTCAACTGGTGAAAGAATGGTCATTTACAATCCAGTAATTATTGATATGACAAAACAATGTACAATAAGATAACTCCTCTTTTATAGACCTATTAAAAGCCCACTACGGTATATGTGTATCTTTTAAGAATAACTTATCATATCCAATTTTAATTGTTCATAAGTCGTTATTTACAGTGCGTTACTTAGAGATATGATAAAACGATGTCTGACAGGATAATATCTCTTTTATAAATCTATCAAAAATTCCACGGCGGTATATGTATCTTTTAAAGATAACTCACTAAATCTATAATGTTTCTTTATGTTTGTCAAACAATAAATGCATCATCACTATGACTGTGTTTGACAGCGGCGTTAATACAAATATTTAATATTTTTTAGGAAATAGTCCAAAAAAACAGGGGCCCGTTAAAATAAACGCCCGTCTGCCGTGATCTCGTAAACACGTTGATATTATGAAAGAGCGGGCGCGACATAATTACACAACTCCGGGACGCCAATGAAAAGTCTTCTTTACGACCGCGCACGATAAACGCCGAATGCCACACTAATGCCGGCAGATAAAGAACATGTGTCAACTCAACGACATAAAAAGTCACTTAGAAAATAGATTTCCATGTATGAAAATTCATTTTATGTATTACTAGCGACCTGCCCCGAGTACGCACGGATAAGAGAGCATATCAAATCAAATCAAATCAAAAATATCTTTATTCAAGTAGGCATATTACAGCACTTTTGAATCGTCAAATTATATTTTTTTTCCACACTCTGATTCTAATATACGTCTGATGATGGTACTCAAGAACGGCTTAAAATCTAAAGTTACGAGGGTATCTTATTTTGTTACCATCATCATTACAATATCATATTAGTTTACTATATTTTAACGAAAATTAGAGCAATTCGCAGGCGTTTCTATCGTCTAGGTAATCTTGCAATTTATAATACGATTTTTCTATCAACTTTCTTTTAACAAAGACTTTGAATTTATTAATTGACATCTTTAGAACGTCTTGTGGGAGTTTATTATAGAAACGTATACAGTTACCCTTAAATGAGTTGTTAATCTTATGCAGCCTACTAGAATTTATAACAAGTTTGTTTTGGTTTCGTAAGTTATATGATGTACATTCACTCTTTTTATTAAAAGAGTCAATGTTTTTATGTACATACAACAAGTTTTCTAATATATATACGCAGTGAACTGTCATTATGTTAACTGCCTTGAATTTGTTTCTTAGCGACTCTCTTGGACCCATATTGTAAATCGCACGAACGGCCCTTTTCTGCAGCACAAATATTGCATCTATATCAGCAGCATTACCCCAAAGTAGAATACCGTATGACATAATGCTGTGAAAATAGCTGAAATATACCAGTCTGGCAGTATCAACATCTGTCAGATGACGAATTTTTTTAACCGCGTAAGCCGCAGAGCTTAGCCTGATAGACCACTTATATGGGGCCCCTACTGTAATTTGTTATCTAACGTAATACCTACGAAAACGGTACTGTCCACAACGTCTAGCTCCTCATTATTAAGTTTAACAATGGTTTGCATTTGTTTAACATTAGACAGACTAAATTTAATACATTTTGTTTTATTTGCGTTGAGCAATAAATTATTAGCTTCAAACCATTGTACCACTTTATTAAAAGAGCTGTTTACGTCGTCATAATTTGTTTGTCGCCTATTAATCTTAAGCAATAGCGAAGTATCATCAGAAAACAGAACAATCTCATGATCACCCTTAACAAAGTAAGGAAGGTCATTGATATAAATGAGGAACAGAAATGGTCCTAATATGGAACCCTGTGGGACTCCCATTTTTGTCACAGGCCCCGTAGAAAGCTTGCCTTTGACACCGACCTTTTGCGTTCTATTGGTTAAATATGAACTTACAGGTCTAATGCTGTGCCCACGAGGCCATAATGTCGCAATTTCCCGATCAGAGTTTCAACTTATTGTCCACGTAGCGTCTGTCGTAGGTACGGAAGAGCTTAGTGCATCGAATTTGTGGATAAGATTGAAAATGAAATGCATAAATAATATATTACGCACTTAGGGGCGAAAGTATGACATCTCTGCCCGGTTCGGGTGATAAAAACACGAGCGGCAATACCATTATTTAAAATTTTGAATCATTACAGAATAGATTTTTTTATACTCTCCGCAGCCTATGAGGATCCGTAGACGCAATCTACCCTGGCAGTCTGAAAGATTCTTCTGGGAAACTTAAGAAGAAGGATAGAGAAGCGCAAATCTACGCCTCCTTCCTCCCAAACTCCAGCGCCGAAGGAAAGCAGCGTCCACAGCGTTCTCCCTGAGATGTTTCTCCTTCAGCGAAGTTATACTTTCACAGAAGGAGGCCTTTGCCCTCCATTCCCTATCACCGAAACATATAGAATAGCTTGCATGCTTCGACAACGTAATTAAGCAACGAGTTGTTTACTCATTTATTTATGAATAAGTTCAGAACAAATAAAGAATGTTTAGATGTGAAATCAAAAACACAATAAATCTGCGAAACAGTAAAATATTTGAAATATATTAAAGAAAATAAATTTTAATAAATTGTAAAAAGATTTAAGTGAATTATAAATTTCGAAAAGAAATTGCCAAATGTTTTGACATACAAAACAAGCGCGCATGCGTCGTAAATTTGAGATGCATTTATTTAATCGGAAAGCAATGTTGTCGCTCAAAATAATACTATAACATTTTATTAAGTATCTGCTTATTAAGGTTAATTTAACAAGTAGTGAATTACAAATTTCGTTGACGCAGCAGAACAATTTACTAAATGTTTTGACATATAAAGCAAGCGCGCATGCGTCATAAATTTGAGGCAAGCGCACTAATTACTTATTAAATTGCAAAGCAATAGTGGCATTTATCTCACTCAAAATAGCGCTGAAATACGAGCTTTCGATACAGGTATAATAAAAATTGACGACGCATGCACGTTTCTTTTATATGTCAAAATATTTGGCAATTTGTTTTGCTGCATTATCACAATTTGTAATTTTATCACTCATACTATATATTCAATATCCATTTCGTATATACAAATGAAAAGTGCGTGCGTACAAAGTACAGAAGTTTAGAAGTGAAACTTTTTTGGCAAAGTAATTTTTAAGTCTTGTTTACATTTATACAAATCTAAAACTTTACATTTCCGAGACTTAGAAGGAGGGAAAATGAAGGTCATTAATATATTAATTGTAATAAAAATTGCCACGTGTTATTTGTGAATATTAAAACTACCTTCAAACGAGTTTCAGCCTTTTTGTTTATTGCTCACAGTTTAGCGCTTCACTGTGATTTCACATGATGGTAAGTGATGATACAGTCTTTGACGTAAGCTTGCTAATCTGGTAAGAGGCAATATCTCATGGTTTCTACACAGCATCGTACCGGAACACAAACCACTTTGTTTGGCGATACGTTTGAGGGGGTAACTAGCCACGGCCGAAGCTTCCCACCAGTCCAGACTTTTCTAAATTCGCCCTCCTGGGGATTGACCCCAAGGCCTCTGCTATCAAAGCAAATAACTACGCCAACGAGGCTATCAAAACGCCTAAAGAAGTTTCACTTACAAAAGCTTCTAAAGCTTTGATCTTAAGAAATCAGTTGAATTGATAATTAATATAGAATAGTCAACGGTGAAAGCGTGATGTACAGGTGAGATTCGGAACACAGCCTCATTTTAACATATATTGCCAGTTACGAGTAATATTTCGTTCATTATGGCCACAGTGAGATACGTTAACGATAATAGAGAGAAGCTATCAAGCGATTTATGGGAATTACTAAATCGCTAGACACGTTTTTTTAAGTGCCTTTTATTGCATAGAAATTGGTGGTAGAATAAGCTATCGCCTGATGGTGAGTGATCAATATAAACTAAAGAGATACTTGAGATACTTGACGGCTTTGCTAGCAGAGGTACTGGATTCAAAACACGATAGGGAGAATTAAAACATAGGTGGGAGATCTTACCAGCAAAGTAAGTAAGTAAGTAAGTAGCAGCCCATTAACGCTACTGCTGGGCATAGGCCTCCTCACTCCAAGGAGCGAGGGTTTTTAGAGCATAGAACCACCACGCTGCTCCTCTGCGGATTGGCAGGCATAGTACACAACAAGTGTACTCTCTATTCCTTCACTCTCATTGTCCGATGTGACGGGAATTCGACACGACCGGAGGGAGAGAGAGAGAAAACTCAATATTGGTTTTTGAATTGGCCCCACCCGGGAGACGAACCCAGGACCTCATGTCTGTAGTCGAACAAGCTAACCACTAGACCAATGAGGCAGTCTTACCAGCAAAAACGTGCCCCAAATCTACATGTTTGTGTTTCGTTGTAATTCTTTATAGAAACCACAGATACATTTCAATTTAATTCAAGAAAAAGCTTCCATCTCAAACTGTATCATCATTTAGGGGAAAATGAGGTTATCAGAGTCAGTGGGCAATGGGAGGTCACCCTCATCTCCACGAAATAGCGAGCGAGGAATAAATGACATCGCCATCACAACTCTGGCCCCTCAGCACCAGCATCTGGAACAGCTCTCTCTCTCTCTCTTTCTCTCTACAACTAAGTTACATTGGTTTTATGATTTTGTGCTCAACTGATGTAATTTTTCGTCAATGCAAATTAGAAGGTAAGTGCCGAATGTCTTGCAGTATGCGATTATGACTTATATACGGACTTGAGAAGACTGTCGAAAGTGTGATGTGCCATTCAGATTGTATCAGTGTTTAAAGGTTTTTTTTTAATTATTCTTGTTAGGCTGATTCCAGGAAATGAGAGTCAGGTGACATTGACAACTTTGCATGTTGAAATACGTCGTTATTATTTATTTTTAGATGCAGGATTTAAATAAAGTACGAGTAAGGACAACTGTCTTCTGATAGCCTGGAAAAAGCTATAAAGCTTATTGATGCAAGTCCAGATTATTGATGGGTATGGCAGAAGAATCAAAAAAAAGTAAAATAAATGTGGTAGAGATGAGAACGTTGAGAAGCAAGAGTGGATTAAAACTGAGTGAAGTGAGAAATAGTGTGATAAGAGAACGTTGTGGTATAAAAGAAGACGTAGTGACTAAAATTGAGAAAGGTATGCTTAGATGGTTTGGGCATGTAGAGAGAATGAATGAAAGGAGACTGACAAAAAGGATTTATGAGTCAAGAGTGAATGCGAAAGTTGGAAGGGGAAGACCAAGGCGAACGTTCCTGGACCAAATCCAGGACATTTTAAATAACGGCCAGGTCAAGAGTACTCTAAACCGACGAACTTGTATGAAAGGTTTAATGAGAATGAAAGAAGCGAAGGAGATATGCAAGGATCGTGGCAAGTGGAAGGATGTTGTCTCTGCCTACCCCGAAGGGAATGAGGCGTGATGCTATGTATGTATGTATGCAAGTCCTTCTATAAGAAATGCTGATAAGTTTATGGAGATCCCATTTTCAAGTCGTCAAAAGAGGATACAAAAAAGTTCTACCTCAGAAAATACCTCATCTAGGACGCTTCTTATATAAGATAATCTTTAGTCTTGAGACAGAAGCCGTAATAGGCAAATATTTTATATGGTCGCACTGCTAATCAAGTAAGAGAGGTGAAGATAAGAAGATGAAGAACTATTAGATACAGAAATTATAACAGATGGAAGGGTAAATGTCATGGAAAAGGCTTCCAGAAGAAGGTTTCTGGAAAGGTAAAGTGCGAAATGTTACAAGAAACGAACGAAATTTCTGTATCAGATGTTGGCACTGACAGTTCACGCCAGGTCTATGCGGATGACTACGCAGAAGGTGCTGGAAACAGATAATTAGTACAAGTAAAAACGAGATTTGGTTCAGATACACCTTATGTAGGCTATGACAAGGTTATATCTGCGATACGTGCTAGATTATCTTTGACTCCGATTGTCCCCCGGGGTGACCACCATTACTCACACGTTGGTACAATGAGAGTCAAAGCTTTTTTTAAACTTTTATATTATCCAAAGTTGATTACCAAATTGGACTGAAAATTTAAGTTAATTTAGTAAATTACGTTTACAAGCAGTTACAATGAATTTCTCGTTTATGATTAAATTTTTATTTGAGTTTTAGTTTAAGTGACCCAAAATTCCCCCTTTCCCTTTCTCTTTCTATCTTCATTTCGTAACCGATCACACTTTTCGTAACACTCTCGTCCATTTTACTCCCCAAGCGATAAAGAAATGTTACTTCAAAAACTACGACGCAAGTGAAATAGCTGATGCGGGTCCTGAGCCGCTATTTTGGCCTTAGCTGATTATTTTTTTCAGAAAATCCTCGCGGATACCTGCAACACCACGGGGAGGCATTGCAAGTTATGCCGGATTTTTACTAGCTAAAACCTGACGGTACTCCTCCCTACGTTCGCTGGCGAAAGCACGGGATCGGAATACGTCTGCACCCCCGCCTACGATGTGCCTTAAAAGGCTCCCCCGATAAAATTCCTCCACTCGGATGGCATGCCCGGAGCACTCTACATATCATCTATCTTTCCTCACTTTCGGGCAACAGGTACGAGGCCTGTTGCCACGAACTAATCCTAAGGGGGTGGACGTCAAACATGGCCCCGGCTTCCTCCTACGCATGGCGGAAGCGTCTCCATCCACATCTCTGAGACGTTCTGCCGCTTCCCTCTGCGACATGACATTCTCAGAGAAGGAGACCATCGCCTTCCCTATCTACCATGGCGTTAACCACAACGGGTGGCTGCTTAATTTACCTCAAGTTCATGGCTAGTTGTAAAGCAACCTGCGATAGATGAATGGCGTTGGAAAAAACACACAATATTTATAAATTATAAAAGCAAGTTTTCGTTTAATATATATGTAGAGTTCGTGAGTATTACTCAGACGAAGTCACGAGCTAGTAAATGTTTAAAAGCTAAAAATAACAACCTGGTATTCCAAACCTGGGACCTTAAAGACCCTACAATTTTTTGCCAACAAATGCCCCACGGAAGTATGCTTCGGTGACTTCGAGTGACCTTTCAGATTCACACGATATATTCAAGTGTTTCTGTAAAATACGAGTATACGTCCATTGAACTCTGATAAAACATATCACAGAGAAATATCCATGTCTGTATACGTTTCTATAATAAACTCCCGCAAGACGTTCTGGAGAAGTCTATTAATAAATTCAAAGTCTTTGTTAAAAGAAAGTCGATAGAAAAATCATAGAGACGATAGAAAAGCGTGGGAGTGAATGAATTGCTCTGATTTGAATTGAAATATAGTAAACTAATATGATATTGGGATGATGATGGTAACAAAAAAAAAAAATACCCGACTGAGTTTGTTGTGGACTCTTCTCAGATCAGAGCGCAAAGGAACCCACGTAACTTTAGATTTGAAGTTGTAATTTAATACCATCATCAGACGTACATTAGAATTACAGTGTGGAAAAAAATAATTGTTTGACGATTCAAAAGTGCTGTAATATGCCTACTTGAATAAAGATATTCTAAGTCAATGTCACTTTTGAGTCGTCAAATATCTTGAACCGTCAATGATATTAAAGAACGCCTTACAATCGAAAGTTACGAGGGTTCTTTCGCACCCTGATCTGAGAAGAGCCCACACAACAAACTCAGTCGGGTGTACGTTTTGTTGACATCATTACAATATATATATGTCGGAGAATAAGAGAGAAGGAAGCTTAAAGCGTAGAGGCGTAGGGTTCTCCGCCGACATCATCATTAATGGCATAATTCAATTTCCATGCCGTGGGCGTTGGTGCAATCAAACACATTATTAATTAACTCAGATTATAATGTTCCTTATATCAATTTACACATATTCATTAACAATAATAGCTAGGAACGCGACAGTTTTAATAGTCGACCGCTCTGGCGGACCGTCAACCGAGAAGTGCCGAGAGACGTGCGCCGGACTGCCACTATTGACTCTGTGCTATTGCGATAGACAGATGGCACCAGCGCTCCACAGACTACCGCACCCCGGCTTATATATATATATATATGTGTCGGAGGGCAGATGTCTGTGGAACGCTGGCGCTATCTACTGGCGTGGGACAGAGTCAATGGTGGCAGTCCGGCGGGAGTCTCTCGGCAGTTGTCGAGCGGCGCTCGACCGGAACAGTCTACTGTTGGAACTGTCGCGTTCCTAGCTATTAGTATTAATGAGTTTGTGTAAATTGATATCGGGAACATTAAGTGATTGAACATTATAATTCGAGTTAATTAATAAAGTGTTTGATTGCACCGGCATTACCCAGGCCCACAGTATAAGAAATAAATAACGATGTCGGCGGAGAACCCTATGCCCCTGTGCTTTATGATTCTCCGTTCTCTCTTATTCTCCGACATATATTTTTTTTGTTGACTGTAACCTCACCTTTTTTTGTTTTTGCTGGTAGGATGGTAACTAGCTACGGCAGAAGCGCCCTAATAGCCCTTAAGATGCTATTTCCTGAATAATCCTTGCTGGGAATTGCATTTCGAACCTTTTTAAGCAAACATATGCCAATGAGGCTTTTAAAAACATAGTCCTTGAAGCAGCCTTAGTTATATTAAAACGATTTTCAGATTTCTTCTCTTTTTTTTGTTGCACCTTTTTGCAACGTACTTGGCTAAAAGATAATTCTTAATTAAAACATAATTAACGTTAGCAAAGCAAACAAAGTAACTATTATTTTATAATATTCTTATAATAATTATCATCGCCGGAAAATCATTCAGGGTCGGATGTTAACAAAGTATAACTTTTGAATAAACAATTATTTTTCTATTTCTTATCTCAGCGATATTTCGCTGTAGTTTACTAAGATATCTATATTAATATTGTTTAAAAGCGGTTATCTCAAAAACTTCTTGTTGCAATTGATAAATTCTTCTAGTGTTACATGTGCCCCGCCCATTGCCACTTCAGGTTCGCGATTCTTAGGGCTATGTCGGTGACTTTGGTTCTGCTACGGATCTCCTCATTTCTGATTTGATCGCGTAGAGAAACTCCGAGCAAAGCCCTCTCCATCGCACGCTGAGTGACTCTGAGCTTTCGAATGAGGCCCATAGTCAGCGACCAGGTTTCGGAGCCGTAGGTCATCACTGGCAACACGCACTGTTCGAAGAGCTTCGTCTTCAGGCACTGAGGGATATCGGACGAAAATATCTGGCGTAGTTTCCCGAACGCTGCCCAACCGAGCTGGATTCGGCGGTT
>JACTOM010000930.1:937021-978199 GCA_015832385.1 Elymnias hypermnestra | reverse complement strand
GACCTGTTTAAGCTTATGGAGTGGAACGGATTGGGCATCAACATCAACGGCGAGTACATCACTCATCTACGGTTTGCCGACGACGTGGTCATTATAGCAGAGACTCTGGAAGATCTCAATGCAATGCTCGATGACCTCAGCAGAGCTTCTCGACAGGTGGGCCTAAAAATGAACATGGATAAGACGAAAGTTATGTCCAATATCCATGTTCCGCTCCACCCAGTCATCGTTGAGAACTCAGCACTCGAAATTGTAGACGAATATACATACCTGGGACACATTGTCCAGCTAGGTAGGTCCAATTTCGAGAAAGAGGTCAACCGCCGAATCCAACTCGGTTGGGCAGCGTTCGGGAAACTACGCCAGATATTTTCGTCCGATACTCCTCAGTGCTTGAAGACAAAGCTCTTCGAACAGTGCGTGTTGCCAGTGATGACCTACGGCTCCGAAACGTGGTCGCTGACTATGGGCCTCATACGAAAGCTCAAAGTCGCTCAGCGTGCGATGGAGAGGGCTATGCTCGGAATTTCTCTACGTGATCGAATCAGAAACGAAGAGATCCGTAGTAGAACCAGAGTCACCGACATAGTGCTGCGAATCGCGAACTTGAAGTGGAAATGGGCGGGGCACATAGTCCGAAGGACCGATGGACGTTGGGGGCCAAAGGTGCCGGAGTGGCGACCCCCTACAAGGTGGACCGCCGACATAAAGAGGGTCGCTGGTAGCCGCTGGAGCCAGGCGGCGCAAGATCGGGCCTTGTGGACATCATTACGTGAGACCTATGTCCAGCAGTGGACGTCCATCGGTTGAAGCGAATTCAAATATTTGTATGTATTTAAAGATATATGTATTAGTATGTAGGAATATTTGTATGTATGTCTATATTAGGGAACACCACCTACCCTATTTACCTCATATGATCTCCCTAACCCTAAGGTTGCCTGGAAGAAATCGCTAATGAGCGATAAGGTCGCCTAATTTGTACTATTTATTAAGTTTGTTTCTGTGTCACTTGTGTGTTTGTGCTGTACAATAAAGAGTTTACTATCTATCTATCTATCTAATCTATAAATGCTTAGGCTATCTAACACCACGTTATGACTAAAAGAAGTGATGCAATACTTAAAAAATCACAAAAACGATGGTAATCTATACTAATCTGAAGATTTTTAGTTTCAACGAGGATTCTTAGGAATTGCGGGTTTGAATTGAAAAATATGGTAGCTTTTAAATAGTTCATTTATGTAGTAAAGCTACAACCTATAAAACATCACCTTACGATTACTAATAGAGGAGTAAAATTTAAAAATATTGCAAAAAAGGGAACACTAAAGGAATAGACATCCAAACAACAAACAACAAAATAGATGCCTTATTTCAATCTACTTTAACTTATAATTTACTTATGCTCATTATAATTTTTTATGTTACATTAAAGGTATTATATTTTTGTTTGCGTCTTAACAAAGGTGTGTTATTTTTATAATTACGATTGTATATGTATTAATAACAGCATACAAACAATTATCAAAGCTCAGTTGCCAACGACTTTCCTAATTCCTAGTCATTTCCAATCGTGAATAGACTGCATTTGAAGTAGCATTGATAAAGAAGGCTGTAGAGGCCCGAAGCTGACGTAGTCCATTGAAATCTTTAAGAGAGAAAAAAGAATCTCACACGTTACAATTATGACGCGAGAATAATGCGAGGAATTTATTTGAATTACAAATTGAACACACGCCAGACAGTTTTAGCGAGCGGCGAATATATAATTTGATATTATGCAAAATGATGATACCACACTTTGCTCGACCTTGACATAGAATCATAAATAAGAATATCTTAACCGCTCATACATATGGACGGCTCAGCACTCAAATATGGTAAGTGCCGGGCTTATGAATAAATTTTATTATTTTAAAACTCGGAATGTTCATTACTAAAACAAATACTCGTAAGCGTAGTAACACAGGATGCTCCGTTTTATCCCATACATTTTTGTCTAAATTGAACGTTTTGCTGGCGGATTTTGTTGTTTAATAATATAAGTTTTTACATCGATTGGATTGTAGCTATATAAAACGTCCAAGGTGAGCGAGGCTGGGTGCGCCCACGCACGTCCCGCGCGTCTTACGTCACGCAACTATCTGGGATATTGTAAAACAATGCCTTTTGCCTATTGGAAACACGTTACACAATATTAAGGTAAGGCTAAGGGATAAGCCAGCTCGTGCTGCATCTAGCAGAAGGTTCATAGATCCTCAATCTTGCATTGCAATAGCATAAGCAACATCCGAATGGCTAAAAGGTAAAGAAAAATGGATCGAGCACATTCCAAAACATTCTTGGATGTAATAAATAGAGGTTTTTCGATCAACTTCAACAATCTTAGAAGAAGAAAAGTAAAATTTGCAATGGCAATCGCAACAGGCTAATACAGAAACGGAGAAAGAAGAAACCATGAGGCACCTACTGTGCAAATGTGTCTAAGGCATCCCTTAATATTCTTGGAGGGAATTAAAACAGGCTTCTCAAACAACAGTAGAAGACAAGTAAAGCATGCAGTGGAAATCGCAACGAGTCATGACAGTACAAAAAGGAGGAAAGGAAAGGAAGAAGCAGAAACGATAAGGCACCTACTGTGCGAATATGACATAGCAGCTAGGATATGAATGAGTTTATATTTTTTGAGGCAATTCACTCACATAAGAAGGCATTTGAAGAAGAAGGAAAACGTAGCAGAGGCCATATCCACCCTAAAGAGGAGCACGCTGGAAACTCGTGTCTTCTGCCTTTTTAAAATGTCGTAATTACAAAAGTCCATGGGCTCATAAGGAAACATCCCAAATGAACCTCTGGTGCCTTAATTGAGGATGTGACAGAGTTCGCTAGATTTTACTGGGTATTCTGTTCTACATCCCGTCTCATACTTCTGGTTGAAGGTATAACATTCAGTTGGAATGAGTTAATGTATTTTCCAATGGAAAAGCCTTACTCATTCATACTCGTAAGACAAAGAGGATCTTAGCTGGAGTTTGGATGTCAACACGTATTCCAAGATATTGAGCTTTCATCAAGATGTTTTCCTAAACCGTAAAGCACAGTGAAAGATTGAAACGAAGCATCAACCACATAAGTTTCTTTTTATACATTCTGGCAAAGTTAGGTCCATTATGGTCTACTTCTTTATGGTACGCCTTTATGGATAGCCAGATGGTGTCTCAAAGGTGTAGACTGGCTGTGAATGCTGGAGTGTTGGTGCCAACACTTATGTATCGTAGTGAAAGTTGGGTATGGCAGAAGAATCACAAAAGTAAAATAAATGCGGTAGAGATGAGAGCGTTGAGAAGCATGAGTGGATTAAAACTGAGTGACAGAGTGAGAAATAGTGTGATAAGAGAACGTTGTGGTATAAAAGAAGACGTAGTGACTAAAATTGAAAAAGGTATGCTTAGATGGTTTGGGCATGTAGAGAGAATGAATGAAAGGAGACTGACAAAAAGGATTTATGAGTCAAGAGTGAATGCGAAAGTTGGAAGGGGAAGACCGAGGCGAACGTTCCTGGACCAAATCCAGGACATTTTAAATAACGGCCAGGTCAAGAGTACTCTAAACCGACGAACTTGTATGAAAGATTTAATGAGATTGAAAGAAGCGAAGGAGATATGCAAGGATCGTGGCAAGTGGAAGGATGTTTTCTCTGCCTACCCCTATGGGGATGAGGCGTGATGCTATGTATTTATGTATGTCTATATGGTCTACACCAGCACCAGTCTTTAGGGAAGCGTTCCACGTTTCCTGATTAAGTTTCCAGTAGAACGCCTCCACTGTCAACTCACATGGTATAGGAGAATGATCCCACATCTTTATTAACAAACTCCCTTAAGGTATGACGCTATATGATACGAGGGGAATCAAGAGCTAGTGGTTTCCATGTACATCGTAAATGATCCCGAGAAGAAGATAACCTACAAGAGATCTTTTTTCCTAAAAAGGTCGAGGTTCTCGAGGGATTTTTATTGGGTTATAAAGACATATACACCAAATTTATCTTAAAGGTTAAAAACTGGGTAAGATCAACGAAGATTCACGTCATCTCAGAATACCAGACTGTCAAGAATATCACTGCAACTGTGGGAAAAGTCTGGCGGAATAGCTTAGTTCTTTTAACTGGTTCCACTGGTTCTGCAAACGTCTATTGACGACGGGTTTTCTAACATCAATAAATGATTGTAATTAATTAATATATACACCAGTGTAAAAACTATTACGTCTTATTATCGTCGTTATTTTTTTTACTCCAGTTTTATGTACTTAACTATAAGGATTAATTTACCTCTTTATTGTTACCACTTGGCAAACTATTGGATTGATAACACGTCTTTTGTTGTATTTATTTAACTCTTTTGCTTATATATACAGGGTTGGAGAAAAAAATTGATTACCATAAAGAAGATTACAGTGAGTTGTCCTTAAAAGATAGACAAATGATAATATAGACTTTATTGTACATCTTTTAAATAGGAACAAAGCCTTCATACATAATTGTTGCGTAACTTTAATCGTTTACGTAGTGCACGCAACGAAGACTTATATGGAACAAATTTTGCCCGTTTTTGCAACATTTTCCATTGCTGTTAAGCTTCTAATTGTTGTAACATAACATTATATGCCTCATAACCTTCCTCGATAAATAGGCTATCCTATTCTATAAGAATTTTTCTATTCGGATCAGTAGTTTTTGAGATAAACATATTCTTATAATTACTATAGATATTCACCATTTTTGCATCGTTTTTACATTGTTTCTCCAACTCAATTATTTGTATCGCTTCCTTAATGAATAGGCCAGTAGTTTTAAAGATATGAGCCTTGAACCAAACTCGTCAGCTTTACAATATAAGTATAGATCAATTTGTTGTATACACCCTGTGTATCTTACATGACCCGAGGCAAATCGCACAGCAATTCAGTCTCGGACAATAAAAACAAGACAACAATTGAGTGTTGCCATTAAACAAATTCGTGAATACGTAATGCAGCTCAATGGTCGATATTAATATTTATACAGCGATTTGAATAGATCGCTGATATCGCTCGTTAGTGCCCGCCACTTCTCATTTCACGACACGACACCTTTACTAATACCGTATATTGTAATACTGTTTTCCTCACCTTTGTCCAAACAAGTGTTATATGCAAATTCAGATAAATTTGCTTAGAAAAATGAAGAATGTGCATGGAGAAGGGCCACAGAAATGGTTTTAGTGGGTATAGTCCCCCATCACTTGATCTATCCCCAAAAAATCTGACAATCTTTACAAAATAAAAAGTAATAAAGCAGTGATGCAATTGAAGCAGCTGGTGAGAGCCATGGGTGCTGCTCTATCGGCCGTAGCTGCTCTGCTAAAAGCTTTTCACTCTATCCCCTATCCACGACCGGCTGTAATGCGAAATGCGATAGATATACGATAAAATAACAAGCGATGGAAAAAAAGTTGCCCTTTGAAAACAGTGTGAGGTTTTATAAAGCTAAGATGCAAATGAAGCAGCCGATGAGAGCCATAGACGCTTCTCTATCGGTCTTGGCTACTCTGCTAAGAGCTTTTTACTTTATCCCCACTCCACGATCGGCTGTAATGCGACATGCGATTGATAGACGGTAAAATAACAACTGATGGATAAAAACGTTTCCCTTTAAAAACATCGTGTAGTTATAGGAAATAAAGATGCAAGAAAAGCAGCTGATGCAAGCTAGGGGCGCTGGTATATCGACCTTGGCTGCTGTGCTAAAAGCCTTTAACTTTATCCCCACTCCACGATCGGCTGTAATGCGACATGCGATTGATAGACGGTAAAATAAACAAGCGATGGTAAAACGTTTCCCTTTAAGAACATCGTGTGATTTTATAAGGCAAAGATGCAAATGAAACAGCTGATGAAAGTCATAGGCTTCGTCATGTCAGTTTAAACTGCTCTGTTGAGAGTCTTTCACTTTATCGTCACTGCTGTGATGCGGCATGCGATAGATAGACGAAAAATAACTGGCGATGGAAAATAAGTTTACCTTTAAAAACATCGTGTAGTTATGTGAAATAACGATGTAAGGAAAGCAGCTGATGCGAGCTATGGTCGCTGTTACATTGACCTTGACTGCTTTGCTGAGAACGTTACCCCCTACTGCACAGCTGGCTGTAATTCGACATGCGATAGAGTAACGGAAAGAAAAATGTGTGTAGTTTAATAAAGCCACGACCCAAATGAAACAGATGATGCCAACCATGGGCGCTATTGTATAGACCTTTGCTGTTCTGCTGAGAAACTTTCACTTTATTCCCACTCCACGTCCGGTTGTAATGTGACATGCGATAGACGCAAAATAACTGGCATTGGATAAAAACGTTTCACTTTTAAAACATTGTGTGGTTTTATAAAGATAGATTCAAGTAAAACAGCTGTTCTACATTGGCTGCTCTGCTTATAGCTTTTCCTCGACTAGCTGTAACGCGACATGCAATATGTAGATGAAATATTTGATTCAAAGTTTATTTTTACTTCCATTATACTAGCTAAGTCGCACAACTTTGTTTATCTCACATAAGGGGTGAAGGTTCGAGAAAGAACAGGAAATTTAACTATGATTAAAAAGGTATTAGACTGTCGACCTTAAAAGATAGATATAATCTATCTTTGACTTTATTTTACATCATTTTAAGAGGAATCATTCTGTCATATATGGTTTTTGCGTAACTTTAACCCATTACGCAGCGCACGCAACGGAAATTAACAAAATGAATAATTATTACCCGTTTTTTAAAAAAACACTAAAAGTATTTTGCAATTCGTACGAAACAAATTCCGATGTTATAATCTAAAGTTACGAGGCTTTATCGTGACTTATCCTGAGAAGAACCCACAACAAACTCTCTGGGGTGTCCTTTACTTTGTCATCATCATTACAATATAATTTTTAATTCGAAACGAACATTTCATTTATTCCCTAGCTGTTTTATAGCTTTCGTCTAAGTACGATCTCTCAATAAGCTTTCATTTAATAAATATAATGTTATAAAAAAATATAAATTTATTAATTAATACATGTAGAACTTCTGGAAGTTTGTTATTTAAATAAACAACTTTAGATTTCGTGTCGTAAATGTGTCGTTGGATGTAAAAGACCGTTGTTTGGTGTGAAAACAACGATTCTATCTCTATTCTATCTGTTTGTAAGTTTGTTGTTAGCAATTAGCTTATCAATTGCGTTTTTTTTTAAATGTTATTAGGCATGATACTGCGAAGTCAGTCATTGGATCCAACAGTCTGTCTAAACACGCACAGGCTACAATAATTACCAGAACGCCTTGCTGTGGCACATCCCGATATTACTAATATTATAAATGCCAACTGTCGCAACTTTCGCATTCACCCTTGACTCAGCGAATGCGAAAGTTGGAAAGGGAAGACCAAGGCGAACGTTCCTGGACCAAATCCAGGACAATTTAAATAAGGGCCAGGTCAAGAGTACTCTAAACCGATGAACCTGTATGAAAGGTTTAATGAGAATGGAAGAAGCGAAGGAGATATGCAAGGATCGTGGCAAGTGGAAGGACGTTGTATCTGCCTACCCCTATGGGAATGATGCTATGTATGTATGTATAAATGCCATAATAACCGCACCGATTAAAATGAAATCTGGTACAGAGGTAGTCTAGAACCTGGGAAGTGACATAGGCTACCTTTTAATGCGAAAAGCGTTAAAAACGACAGAAATATCGTCGCTTTTAGAACTAGAAGTTTTTATTTAGGCCATTTTATTATAATCATCCGTCGGTTGTTTTATAATATAAGATTACAATCTAGCCTTGTACAATCAATATGTACTTGTATTATCTAAGTCTAGAGTCTAAAGACTATGCTTAGTTTACTTTAATGTCTACTGAATCACACTGTTCTTGAGTTCTTGATTAAAAGCACCACTACACTATATTTTGTCACTGTACGTTCACTAACTTAAAAGGTTTTTTCTATTGAGTCTACTCTTTTTCCGTGTAATATCCAGAAGTTTAGCAGCTTCGGGATTCACGTGATTGCGAAATCTTTGGTGATGAGCTTTGACAATTCTTTCGATGAAATTATAAACGAGCTCTATGTTTAGCTCCTTGTGAGAATCGCTATTTCTTATGTACTAAGGTGGGTTAACAATTTCCCTAAGTACTTTGTTTTGGTATTTTTGTTTATTTTGAGATTGCTAAGTTTGGTACATCCCCAAAGTTGGATACCTTACCATTTCCAAACTGGTATTAGGACCGCTTTATTGGGTACTGTCAGTGCTGAATGCCTTCGAAGAAGCCATTACATCTTTCTATATCGTATTTCTAGTTCTTCACGTTTCATTTTAACATGAGCTTTCCATCGAAGTTTTGTATCCAGCATCATACCAAGGTACTTAGCTGTGTTGGCATAAGGCCAGTTTTTGCCTATTAAGATAAATTGGACAATCATTCGTACCTTGTGCAATAAATCCATGTGCATGGATTTTGATTCATTTTGCCTTATCCCCCATTTGATTGTCCACTCATGGACTTTATTTACTACAGCTTGAATCTCTTTTACAGCCCCTCCGTGATTTTAACCAGTTTCCATGATAAAAGTATCATCAGCAAAAATCGCAATTGTATTGTTTTCTGATAAAGGTATATCAAAGGTATAAAGTAAATATAATAGAGGACTTAAGATATTTCCTTGTGGTACACCACCATTTATTTTCTTGAGATCAAAGTAGGCGTCTTCTTGTCTGACTCTGAATGTGCTGTTTAATATATTTGATTCTAGTATGTCTGTGAAATAGTTGGGAGCATACTTCTGAGTTTGTGTCAGGCCTTCGTACCAAACTTTGTCGAAAGCTTGAGCTACATCTAGAAATACTGTTGAGCAGACCTTATTATATAAATAAATATGACATTCAAAGTAACTTTATCTACCTGTCGCGATTTCACGCCAAAACTACTGAACCGATTTAAATGAAGTTTGGTACACAGATAGTCTAGAGCCTCAGAAAGGTTGTGTCTTATTTGTAAAATAGTTAGCCTAAATGATTAAAAAAGGCGAACGAAATATCTGGCACAGTTAGTATGGTTATTATATATTCAAATTCAAAATTTAATAATTTAAATAGGTCTTGAAGAATCGTCAAATAACATTATATAGATTATAATGAAGAACGACTTCGTATCTAAAGTTACGAGGTGTCCTTCGTACCTTATTCTGAGAAGAACGCTATGCGCTCGTTCCAACTCTTTTTATTGTCAAAGAAGATAGACTATTCAAAATGTTTTGGATAGTTTATTGACTATTTGAAGGGGTACATACCACGATGGCGTTTTTTAATTTTGCCCAGTTGCATGGATCGTGGTCACGACATTACTGCTGTGGGCGGTTGTGTCAAGCTCTCAAGGGCAGAATCTGTCTACCCTACGTCTGATCCTTGTATTTTCACGGGACCAACATCCTTTTTTCGGTATACTACACTCACGTCATGTTTTAATTTTGAAAAATTGCGTTGTGTGTTCATTTGGCATAACTTTGGATAGTTTGTCTAAAAGAGTGTCCACTACTTGCTATCAGGTGGAATCACTGTCAGAAAAATGGTAAACACGTGACGTCACACACGCATACAGACAAAACAACGTACTCACACATATATATTCATTCAAGATGTGCATCTCGATGCATCTCACGTCAAAATGCCCTTAAGTGTAGTTTCATAGCTTTTTTTATCTTCCTGCTATGGAAGACTATTGTGAATTCGTAAAAAGGTTTTTACACTAGTTTTACACGCGGTATCACACATTTGTCAAGATTTGTATAAATTGCTTGAAATATATGTGTTGGAATTGTAGGAAAAAACCAGTATCGGTGGTATGTTCGTGTTTTATAGATTTAGAAGAAATTGTAATCAAATCATGTCTGTTTGATAACAAATAACATAAAAATATAACTAGTAGGACTACAAACTAACAGACGTTGCAATATAATTTATTTGTATAACTTTGCTAGCCGGTGTCTTGGGTTCCATTTCCAATAGGGTAAATTGAAGCAATTACATTTTTATGTGGCGGAACCTGGATTGTTGAGAAGCTTCGGCCTTGGCTACTTACTACTTTACCAATAATCAAGGAAAAAAGTTATTTTGGTATTTATATCCATCTTAGACGGTGTGATCACTCACTATTACATGAGATTACAAAGAGCTAAACTGTCAGCAAGAAGGTACACCAAAAAATAATTGCATTGCAATACGATGCTATGTAGAAACCATAACAGCTACATTACTTCTTACCAAATTAGCGCGATTTGAACTTAAACTGTATTATCACTCACCATTAAGTGAAACTGCAATCTTGTCAACATTGAAAACTCACAAAGTATAGACATACTCGCTATTCTTAGCGGTGTCACTGGTGTAGTTCATGAACTCGGGGAAATATGGGTGAATTTCTTATTTATCGGATATTATTGTGAATTTAAACCATTCTCGAGTCCACCTGAAGACACACACAGAATTTCAACAAAATCGGTCCAGCTGTTTAGCAGGAATTCCAGTTAGCAGCTGCACCAACCTTTAGGTCAGCGCACTGTGCCCACTGGAAAGCCAATTTTACCATAATGGACGGACCGCCGCTGCCGTGGCTACGTCTGTAACTGGAGAACCAAAGTCCTTCTTCCACCTTTCAACCACGGCCCTGTCGAATAGAGTCCTGATTCTCTGGACCTCTTCGGCATTAGGCCATTCGCCTCTATTCCTTGCAGCTGCCTGTTAAGGTAGACTAGTACATGTAAACACCAGTCAATTAATTTAAGAATCGATCACATTCTTTGTCACGCATTCACTCATCGCCAAAAGAAGTCCCACTTCAAAAAAATATGCACACATATTGGTAGCACTAGTGACATAATCAAGATTTGCCTGCAACATGCAAAACAAAGTCTCCGCTCATAACATGTCCAATAACATCGCGAGGGTAGATTATTAAAGTCCCCGGTCTCCGGTCGCCGTACAAAAGGAAGGATATGCGTACGTGATGCACAAAGCCGGTGATGATATTATCCTGGCTTTTTTACTTTATACGACGCCGCTACGTGTGGATTTATATTGGAACAAAGATTGTCGTGCCACTGTTGTTTTTTAGCCGTGATATCAACGTGCTGTGTTTGAAATAAACCCCATAGTTTGGTTTATTCAGACATTTTTATTCCACTAATTAATCAATCAATCAATATATCATCACAAGCTAGTGGTGAGACGTCGGAATCCGGGCGAACGGTCTGATGTTGAAGCAGTCCAGTGAATCTGAACCCAATCTGACAGGGCCTTGTTTGAAAGTTGCAAGAAGGACCTCGTTTCTCTAGCTGCAGATGTAACCACGGCTGCTAAGGTGTGTCTATTCTTGGACAATTGGCCTCCTCACTCCGAGGAGAGAGGGATTTTAGAGCTTAGAGCCACCACACTGCTCCACTGCGGATTGGCAGGCATAGTAGACAAGTACACTCTCTATTCCTTCACTTTCATAGTCCGATGTGACGGTAATCCGACACAACCGAAGAGAGATCGGGCGCAGGACCGACAGCTTAACGTGCTCTCCGAGGCACGGGGATGGATTACACCGGCAACTTCCCAACTTCGGCCAAATATTGAGAAAATCTTAAATGGAAAACTCGATATTGATTTCTGAATTGGCCTGACCCGGGACTCGAACCCAGGACCTCATGTCTGTAGTCGAACATGCTAAACCAAAGCAGCACGTCAAGTCTTCACGAGCACGGTACGCTGCTCTATATAGGTTGGTGCAGGTGCTAAATGGACACGGTTGCTTTGGCAAATATCTGCATCAGATTGTAGGCTGTGACATGGTGTATCACACGGTGGCAGATTGCAAGGCTCGGGGACCCCATCGTCACATCTTGATATCGCTGTTTGGGACTGATCTCTCTCTCCAGCATAGTGGGTGCTATCCTTGGTGATGATTTAGGTTGGAAAGCAATGGCCTCCTTTTATGAGGCTGTTATCCTGCAGAAGGAGGGATTAAACAGGCAAAGGCTTATGATAGACGCTACTCCCTCTTGCCGGAGGAGGAGGTGCAAGGAGGCGCAATTTTTCTACCTGCTCTCCCTCGACTAAACCCTTAAGTCGAATTAAACCAGTCAGCGGATATTTTGACCCCAACACTTAGATGAAGATGGTTCTGCTGGGTTTATTTAGGTATCCAGTCACAGTCAGCGAGTGCCACAAAACCGAATGGAAGTTTATACTTCATCCGGCGAGCATGAAGCATCAGCAAAAAAAGCTCAAAGAATACCATTTAAATATCTTTGTGAGTCCCTTCGTAAGCTCACTCTTGCGAAGACTTGCCGGTTCAGGATAAATGAAAATGCCACCAGATTCTTCACTCCAACGCTCCGCCGTCTACTTGTCACCAGACGAGTATTTAATTACGAACTGTTGTTTTTGCAGGAATGTGGTTCGCCGAAATTGGCTATCTAATGTACGATTTTACGACTGACAAACGTGCACTATTGTGACAAGCAAACGACGGTGGTTGTTAATTTATTGGATAAAATTTGGCTCCTATGATTGGCGTTTTATTTCTCACCAATCACAGGGATTACATTAATTACACAAACAACTTTATTTTTAGAAATGACAAATATGTGTATACGCTATAGCTACAAACATTATATACATACTTATAAATATCTATAGACTCTAAGTTAAAACAAAATATACTATTATTAGTTAATTATTTTCAATCAACCATCTTTACTCTATGTCCAATCATTGCTGGGTTAAGGTCATGTCAGGATATTGTGGAGATAATTATATCACCTCATTTATTTGGCTGAGTCAGTCAATCATTTATCTTTGAAACATTGTTATACAAGATTTGGACTTTTTACTTGTAAATTATTGACGATCGATACGTTGTTAGAATAGATGCTCGTGTCACGTGACAATTTAAATCCTCGCACCTCAAAATCTCTAATCTTCAGCTGCTCCAACAATAAACCTCTGTATTTACAGAACATTGTCAACCGAGATCTTTACGCGATACAGCGCCTATTGTCGATACACCGGCTCTTATCGCATCTCACATAATCGGATCTAACTTTACACGGTTAAATTTACAGTTAAATCTAACGAGTTTAACTCTTACACATATACAATTTAGATATCTAAAACGGTATATCATAGTTTGGTGTAACAGCGACTCGAGGATTTGTCTGCCTCCAGAAATAAATTGATTGCGTCACATGAGATGGTTAAAGTTTATGTTAAGTCATGAACTTTCCATTTATTTAACTCCATTTTGTTTATGAATCTGAAAATAAGTTCTAATCAATCGTAAGAACAACTTGCCAATTATTTGGACATATAAAAGAAGCGCGCATGCGTCGTAAAATTGCAGCATGCGCACTGAAAACAATGTGGCACTGTCGTTACTCAAAATAGTCAAAAAAATTTCAATACCAAAGTTGAGAGGGACATTTGGCAGTAAATGATCGCTTTTCCCTTTTATATCCTTATTCAATAGGAACGGGTGTTCCCCCGTTCTTAGTAAGAATCTACGTCGCGATAGAAATATGTATACCGAATTTCAAATCAATCAGGTGAACAAATTTGCATATTTCAAAGTGCCGTAGGAATACATGGAATCTGATTCTTAGTGAGCGTCTACGTTGCGGTGAGAGTAGCTACGACTATTGACTTGAAATCTAGATAAGTGGATAAATTAGTGAAAATAGCAAAAGAGAGATTTACACTTTACATCAGTCGTTTGGTATACACACACGGTTTTGTTTAATCGCTTCTCATTTTTGCATCCAGGTATCATGCATGTCGCATTACACAGTCGATGCCAATATAGCGGTGGTTTTATAGAACCTCAAAATGTTACTTTGCCGTGAATACATCTTTAAAATTGTAATTAAAAAACGACTGATAATAAAATCGGGGGATACTGTTTTGTATTGTAGCTACATATCTATCAACGCTATCTGATATTCAATTACACCAATTTATAGGTAAGAGATCAAAGAATTTAATACGCTAAATAAGGACTGTAATACATCGCGCGCGGCGGAGGGGGAAACCCGGTATCTTGAAGGTCATTCAAGGACTCGTTGTTGCTCTTGTCAACTCCTGGTTCATAAGATACAATAGTTCTATTTCTTCTCATGCAATCAGAAATATAAGCATCTCTTTCTTTTTAAGTCATAATGTGTATTATCTATTTCGCTTCTCGGTAACTGTCGTAACAAAATATGCGTAGCGTTAACACCAGATATTAGAAAAAAACAAAAGCTTAAATCAGTTACAAAGTGATCGTTCGTGTCGCGACGAAGGTCGTTAAGAAGGTCGTTTATATAAAAGACGTGAATAACAATGATCCAATTAGGTAGGTCCAACTTCGAAAAAGAGATCAACCGCCGAATCCAACTCGGATGGGCAGCGTTCGGAAAACTACGAGACATCTTTTCATCCATAATTCCTCAGTGCCTGACGACTAAGGTCTTCGAACAGTGCGTGTTGCCAGCGATTACATATGGTTCCGAGACATGGCCGCTGACTATGGGGCTCGTAAGAAGACTCAGAGTCACTCAGCGGGCAATGGAGAGGGTTATGCTCGGGGTTTCTCTACGTGATCAAATTAGAAATGAGGAGATCCGTAAGAGAACTAAAGTCACCGACGTAGCCTACCGAATTGCAAAGCTGAAGTGGCCATGGGCAGGGCACGGTGGCAGGTGCTAGAGTGGCGGCCTCGCACCGGAAAACGCAGCGTCGGCAGATCCCCCACCAGGGGGACCGATGATATCAGGCGGGTCGCTGGCAGCCGCTGGATACAAGCGGCGCAAGATCGGGCCCATTGAAATTCATTAAGAGAGACCTTTGTCCAGCAGTGGACGTCCATTGGTTGAGATGACGACGACGACGACGAATAACAATGAAAACGCTTGAGATAAGTTTTAATTTTTAAGATATGAGCTTTTGAATACAAGACGGACTTTTTTCACTATCTCAAAGTTTGGGGAAACATGACGCCACACCAGAATCCTTATTTAATAAACAAAACATACCATTGCATAGTTTAGCTATTCGTCGTCGTCGTCGTTTCAACCGATGGACGTCCACTGCTGGACATAGTTCTCACGAAATGATGCCCACAAGACCCGATCTTGTGCCGCCTGGCTCCAGCGGCTACCGGCGATCCTCCTTATATCGTCGGTCCACCTTGTGGGGGGTCTTCCTACACTGCGTCGTCCAGTGCGGGGTCGCCATTCCAGCACTTTCCGACCCCAACGTCCATCGGTTCGTCGGACTATGTGCCCCGCCCATTGCCACTTCAGGTTCGCGATTCGTAGGGCTATGTCGGTGACTTTGGTTCTGCTACGGATCTCCTCATTTCTGATTTGATCGCGTAGAGAAACTCCGAGCATAGCCCTCTCCATCGCACGCTGAGTGACTCTGAGCTTCCGCATGAGGCCCATAGTCAGCGACCACGTCTCAGAACCGTAGGTCATCACTGGCAACACGCACTGTTCGAAGACTTTGGTCTTCAGGCACTGAGGGATATTGGACGAAAAAGTCTTCCGGAACTTCCCGAACGCTGCCCAACCGAGTTGGATTCGGCGGTTGACCTCTTTCTCGAAATTGGACCTACCTAGCTGGACTATGTGTCCCAGGTATGTATACTCGTCAACAATTTCGAGTGTAGAGTTCTCAACGATGACTGGGTGGAGCGGAACATGGATATTGGAGATAATTGCTATTAGCAAACATAAAAATCATAACATTTGGTAGTCTTTCATGGACATTATTGATGAGAAACAATATTTTTTATGTCCATAACGCAGTCGTACCCCATTTTTTTGCGTATTTCTTTTGCGAAAATCCTTAGCATATAACCTTGCAACTTAGGTGTGTCCAGCCTACGTAACATTTAAACTAGAGCGTTGGCTAATAAAGAAGTCATCTAAACAGGTTAAGAACCTTGGTTTTGTTTGTGAAATCTCTTTGTTACTGATACCATCGAAATGTCAACAGCCCAAAATGAACGCTTTGATTTGGTCAAATGTTTCGATTCGACGTTAATGTCTCATATATTACAACCGTAACATTTTAAATAAACTATTAAGTGTGTGGAACTAAATGGGCTTTTAAATTATTCAAATAGTTAATGGTAATTTAAAAATGTTTGTTTTTTATAATTCCTAATATTAGTTCACACTCTCTATTTAATACTATATATGTAGTTCATAACAACTGACTTGGGCAATTTTGGACTTGGGATGTTTGTCATAATACATATTGCATTGTTTTAGCGGAGCCCTAAAGGTTTTTTCTAAAATAAAAGTAGCACAGGTTATTCCTTATAATATCAGCTATCTTCTACAGAAAGTCCAATCAAAATCGGTCCAGACGTTTCGGAGATTATCCGAAACAAACACAGATAGAACATGATAGAACAGAAAGAAACAATGACGTATGTCAAGTGGCAGTTAAGTGACAGCCGCCCATGGCTCACATCAGTCGTTTTATTTAGGTCGTAAAACCACATTATGATTTTTAATATATAGAGCTTTTTTTTTACAAATTTAAAATTACAAACGTACACTATTATTTACTTTATTATCTGATACAAATGTAGTGCATCTGATGCTAACAAAGGTATTAGATTACTACCAGAAGAATCTATTTGTTTGTCTGATCTAAATCCAAAGCGTCGGGTGTTAAACGAGGCAGTAGATTACTACCAAACAAATCTATATGTTTATTTGATTTAAGTCCCATGCATTAGATGATGAATAGGCAGTAGATTACTACCAAACGAGTCTATTTGTTTCATTGATGTAAATCCAATGAATCGGGTGTTAAATGATGCAGTAGATTACTACCAAACGAATCTATGTGTTTTTTCTGATGTAAATCCAATACATCTGATGTTAACAAAGGTATTAGATTACTACCAGAAGAATATATTTGTTGGTCTGATTTAAATCCAGAGCATCGGGTGATAAACGAGGCAATAGATTGCTACCAAATAAATGTTTTTGTTTGGCTGATTTAAACCCTTGCACCTAACGCTAAATAGGCAGTATATTACTACCAAACGAGTCTATTTGTTTTACTCATGTAAATCCAATGAATCGGGTGTTAAATGATGCAGTAGATTACTACCAAACGAATCTATGTGTTTGTCTGATTTAAATCAGACAAACACATAGATTGGTAAGATCACTCCCAAACTAATATTCTAGTTTGTTTGTCGAATTTACATCGAATACAAAGTAAGTCAGTACCAAACCAATCTATATGTTTCTTTGATTTAAATCCAGTGCATCGGAAGATAAATAAGGTAGTGCATTACTAACAAACGAATCTTTTTGTTTCACTGATTTAAATCCAGTGTATCAAGTGTTAAAGAGGCAGTAGATTTCTACCAAACGAATCTATTTGTTTGCCTGATTTAAATCCACTGCGTTGGAAAATAAACAAGGTAGTATATTACTACCAAACGAATTTGTTATCAACAAATCGGAACACCGTTGTATTTCTTCGTTTAAACTTTTAATTACCACAATTATGTAAGAGAATTTATAGTTATGTTGTGGCGCCATTGTTTCCCCTTCCCACGGTTTGGGACACGTCTCTCTGCTTTTATCTAGATTTTGGCCGGTGACCTTCGCCGGTGACCTTTGTTTTTGTTCATTCAAATTTGACTTCCGAGTGACAGGTGCCGGCGTCACTTCCGTGTTCATATGTGTCGAAAACATTCACTATCTGCCTATGATTGATTTGCTGCCAGGCATTTCACACTATGATATACATATATTCTTTTTATATTACTTACATAAGAGCGTAAGAGCTGTCTGCAACTTAAACCCAATTGATAGTTGTAAACCCTTCTTTAAGGAACTTAAACTAATGACTCTCCCTTCAATATATATTTATGAGGTAATTATATTTGTAACGCAAAATCCAACTCTATTTGAAAAAAGAGGTCAAGATCAGCGAAGTCCCACCAGAATAAAAGCACCACCGATTAAATCCAGTAAAAATATTTAATAAATTACCGCTTTACTTTAAAAACATTAAAGAATATACAGTATTGAAAAGCAAATTGCGGAATTTTTTGGTAGGGAAATGTTACTATAGTGTAGATGATTTCCTAAAGGATGACTTAAGCTTTTATGATAAAATATGAAATAATTTGATTTGACATTAATAATTACTGACTAAATATTTGCATGCCATTAAATGGCAAATACAGTGGAACTATTTTATATGTAAACACCGATGTAACCTGTATATGGCAAATACATGTATTTAAATGTATTAACGTCCCACTGCTGGGCACAGTTCTCGACTTATAGAAGAGAGGGTTTTATAGCACAGACCCAGCATGTTGTAGGTTTCCTCATCATGTTTTCCTTTACCGAAAAAAAATATGATGGATTAAGAAGTTACGAAGATGTCTATGAAGAATTTTAAATCTTTCGCTAAAAGAAAGCTAATAGAGAAATCATTTTGTAATTTGAAGGAATATTTAGAAGATATATTGTAATGATGATGACATAAAAAAAAGTACACCCGACTGAGTTTGTTGTGGGCTCTTCTCAGATCAGGGCGTGAAGGAACCCTCGTCAGTTACGATTCATAAGTGCTTTAATAGGCCTACTTGAATAAAGATATTTTGACTTTGACTTTGAAGAACAATCAAGTATCCAAGTTTCGTTTTTGATGAGTTACTTCGTGATGTCTACTGTGGATTCGAATTCACGCCAGACACCACTAGACTTAATGGTATATGTAAGTATACAATACACTCTCATATAAATATAGATGGATAGATAGATAGTATGCTTTATTAAACACCATGATACAATGAGAAATACTAGATACTTTTGGTATGGAATTGGGCGGTCTTGTTAGGGATCTCTTTTAGACAACAGAAGGTACAGAAAGGAGTGAGAAAGTGTTTGTGTGTATATATAAATGTATAGAAATACAGTTTTTACAAATAATATATACATATACTAGTGGAAACAATTAAAGGATCGATACAAAATCTAAACGTTATGCCATTTTTCAAATGGGTATATCTTTTATAAAAATTATGTTATCGGAGTAATAGAAAAAGTAATTTGGAGCTTGAAGTTTCTAATTTTAGGATCCTAATAAAACAGTTTTTATGTAGTTTCAATCTAGCTATGTTTTGACCGTGATACGACCATTACCCGTTGAGCTATCGGATTTTGAATGAAAATGGATCATTTTCTCTTTGTTCAAACATATCTCCGAAACCAATGGTCGCACAGATAATCGACGATAGGTTCCTTAAACTTGAATAAATTCTTTATAAGGTTTTGAGACGGATATATTACTAAAAAAATATATCCTTAATATAAAAGAAAGAAAGCTTTATTCAGAGCACTGTGAGTTAAATACACTTAAAACAATAAACCCAACATAACCCCGAAAAGGCAAAACAGCTCGGCTTGTGCCATGTGCCTCAAATATGACACATGGCGCCGATTTTCAGCTGCAGCCTCATCAACCCGTCCCGGACAATGTATCATACTCGTTACTTAATATAAAATCTTAACTACTATCCAACACAATATAATCTAATATGCAATCTTAATTACTATCACAAAAACAAAACAAAACTAGAATAAAACAGAACAAAAATAGAATATGACTATGCAAATCCATTAGAAATAGGATCGTGAGAAAGTTTCCAAAAAATTTTTCAGCACATTTATTAAGATACATGTTCGTGTATAAAAAATTATTAACAACATCCCAAAAACAGAAGTTTCCAGCTTCAAATTGCTTATTATTTTACACCGATACAACCATTTTTTATAAAAGTTACAGTCATTTGATAATATACATACATAGCATCACGCCTCATTCCCATAGGGGTAGGCAGAGACAACATCCTTCCACTTGCCACGATCCTTGCATATCTCCCTCGCTTCTTTCACTCTCATTAAACCTTTCATACAAGTTCGTCGGTTTAGAGTACTCTTGACCTGGCCCTTGTTTAAAATGTCCTGGATTCGGTCCAGGAACGTTCGCCTCGGTCTTCCCCTTCCAACTTTCGCATTCACTCTTGACTCATAAGTCCTTTTTGCCAGTCTCCTTTCATTCATTCTCTCTACGTGCCCAAACCATCTAAGCATACCTTTCTCAATTTTAATTACTACATCTTCTTTGATACCACAACGTTCTCTTATCACATCATTTCTTACTCTGTCACTCAGTTTTAATCCACATACGCTCTCATCTCTACTGTATTTGATAAATCGCATAAAATTTAGCTTTTCCGCTACAATATATAGAAAAGATTGCAAATACATACAAATAAATATGTATACATTTATATATGAAATGTTGTTAATTTGAAATTACAATCGGAGACTTCCAATTGTATTTATTATTATAGATATTTAAGTAATGAAATTAACAAATTCAAATGTTATTGTATTTATTAACCTGATTGCCTCATTGGTCTAGTGGTTAGCATGTTCGACTACAGACATGAGGTCCTGGGTTCGAGTCCCGGGTCGGGCCAATTTAACAATGGATATTGAGTTTTCTATTAAGATTTTCTTAATATTTGCCCGAAGTTGGGAAGCTGGCGGTGTGATCCACCCCCGTGCCTCGGAGAGCACGTTAAGCCGTCGGTCCTGCGCCAGATCTCTCTCCGGTCGTGTCGGATTACCGTCACATCGGACTATGAGAGTGAAGGAATAGAGAGTGCACTTGTGTACTATGCCTGCCAACCCGCAGTGGAGCAGCGTGGTGGGTTTATGCTCCAAAAACCCTCTCTCATATGAGTGAGGATGCCTGTGCCCAGCAGTGGGACGTTAATAGACTGCTACTTACATTTATTAACAAAAATACCGAACAAAAGGTTTAAACGACATTATTTATCACGTCGCTAATTATTTTAATACATTAATTGTTTATATTTTGAAACATTATATTTGGAAGCAACGACGGAAAATATGAAATAACTCATCCGGCGTTATCTCATTGTAATCGGCCTATTGTTTTGGTACCATTTCCCACGTGCCGTAGTAATGACCTCTGATACATACATACACGCTGCCGCGATACGACACTGATGGCACCTTGAGATATTTTTTCCAAAATGTTTCCTGTTTAACAGGTTCCCTGACCCATGAGTCACATATGATACATGGACACATTTTTGAACCAAATTTATCAAGTACGACACCTAACACCTTGAGATTTGAAGTAAAATATTATTACATACATACATACATACATAGCATCACGCCTCACTACCATGGGGGTAGGCAGAGACAACATCCTTCCACTTGCCACGACCCTTGCGTATCGCCTTCGCTTCTTTCATTCTCATTAAACCTTTCATACAAGTTCGTCGGTTTAGAGTACTCTTGACCTGGCCCTTATTTAAAATGTCCTGGATTTGGTCCAGGAACGTTCGCCTTGGTCTTCCCCTTCCAACTTTCGCATTCACTCTTGACTCATAAATCCTTTTTGTTAGTCTCCTTTCACTCATTCTCTCTACATGCCGAAACCATCTAAGCATACCTAATATAACATATTATTTGAGGTTAAAAATGTTGTACGCACGCTATCTTGGGGAATAAGCTGGTGAATACGTAACGAAAGCGTTACATAAACTTTGATTGGGCGAGGAAAATGGAAGTTCAGAGCGAGATATAAGTTAGTGAAAATAGAGAAAGATTTGCGTTAAGAATTCATTATTAATTTGGTACCTGTATTATTCGTGTACTTTTTCCGAAATATTTAAAAGGTTCTCTGACCCATGAGGCACTTGTGATACAAAAATACATTCGTGAATCAACTATTTCAAGTACGACACGGATGTAATACTGTGTCGCTCTTAATAATATCCCAATTGCTGAATTGTATGATACTTTATCCGGAATATTTTCTATTTAACAGTTTCTCTGACCCATGACTTACATATGCTACATACATTAATAAATTTTTGTATCAACCTTTTTAACTACAACCTTGATATCACCTTGAGATATATTTGAAGTATCAACTGTTTTACGCACATTTGACTTAGGGAATAAGCTGATGGATGCGTGATCGTAGCGTTACGAATACTGTGATTGGTCGAGGCAAATGGAAATTGAGACTGTGATACAAGTTAGAGAAGATAGAGAGATATTTATGTTTCAGATTCATTATTAATTTGGTATCTGTATAGAATTATTCATGTATTTTATCCGAAATATTTAACAGGTTCTCTGATCCATGAGTCACATATTATACATAGATACATTTTTGTTTCAACATTTCAAGTACGACACTGACAGCAACTTAATACTGTATCCTTTTGAATAATTTCCCAATTACCGAATATTTTCTATTTAACAAGTTCCCAGACCCATGAGTAACATATGATACATGTATAAAATTTAGAATCAACTTTTTCAACTACGACATTGATATCACCTTGAGATATATTTGAAGTAAACTGCTTTAATAAATTGCCTCATTGGTCTAGTGGTTGACATGTTCGACTACAAACATGAGGTTCGATTCCCGGGTCGGGCCAATTTAAAAATCAATATTGAGTTTCCTATTAAGATTTTCTCAATATTTGCCCGAAGTTGGAAAGTTGACGGTGTGATCCACCCCCGTGCCTCGGAGAGCACGTTAAGCCGTCGGTCCTGCGCCTGATCTCTCTCCGGTCGTGTCGGATTCTCCCGTCACATCGGGCTTTGAGAGTGAAGGAATAGAGAGTGCACTTGTGTACTATGCCTGCCAATCCGCACTGGAGCATCTCGGTGGGTCTATGCTCTAAAAACCCTCGCTCCTCGGAATGAGAAGGCCTGTGCCCAGCTGTGAGACATTAATGGGCTGCTACTCACTTACTTTACTGCCTAAACTGCTTTACGCTCGCTTGACTTGCAGAGTAAGCTGGTAAATGCATGATACGAAATCTGTGATCGAGCGAGGTGAACGGAAGTTCAGATAGAGATATAAGAGAGTAAATATATACGTTTCGATATTATTATTAAATTGGCATCTATATACAATATCTTTTTCCGAAATATTAACTTATTCTCTGAATCATGAGTCACATGTGATACATAGATAAATCTTTGTATCAACTTTATCAAGTACGACACTGATAGTACTTCGAAATATTTATTCCGAAATGTTTCTTTTTTAACAGGTTTAACTCGGACCTATGAGTCACATATGATACATAGATACATTCTTGTATCGACTTTTTGAAATATAAAACTGATTTTAATTGAGATATTTCTTCCGATTTTTTTCTTTTTAACAGGTTCTCTGACCCATGAGTTACATATGATACATGAATACATTCTTGTTTCGACTTTTTTAAGTACGAAACTGATAGTACTTAAAGAAGTTTTCTTTTTAACAGTTTATCTGACCCATGAGTACATGTGATACATGGCAAAATTTTTTATGAATTTTTTTATGTACAACACTAATAACACCTTCATACTTTAACCACCTGAATAATTTTCCAATTGCCGTAATAGTGAGTAATCCTTAAAAGATAGATAAAAGCTATCTTTGACACTTATGTAGATCTATAATAGAGCTTTTATCGTACCATACATTGTATTGTTATATATCTAAGGGATTGGTCATAAAAGCTCCTATATGACTTAATATTTTGAGACTTTTCGATCTATTTGCGTTATATATCAAACAACATCCAGAAAAACCTTAACAAATTATATACCTAACTATACCTAAGGAATTATTCTATCTATTGGTGAAAACTATTTCAAAATCCGTTCGATAGTTTTTGAGTTTATCGCGAACAAACAGACAGGACTTTGTTTATAAGACCGCAAATATTTCTAGACGACAAAAATAGTTGAGTTACTTACTAAAGATTTATTGCATAGTGATCATATCAAACGGCGTACGACATAGAGTCATTTATATGTAAATTTATTGAAATTCCCATTTCTAATTAATTACCTTAAATGTCTTAAAACGCACGTAATCTGCATTAGCTAGCTATATAAAGGCTGTCCTTGCGTATATCAGAGATTGTGACGTCACACAAGGTGTTTCCTTTACCAACTACTGTTATAATATTTAACAAAGGATATTAGACTGTATCCGAATAGAAATAAGGACGTGTAGATTATCCGGTGAGGCCGTGGCATTGGTACGAATGACAGGAAAAGCTGTTTATACGGGCCTTCCGCATTATTATCCGGTTTTTTAGACACTAATTAAATAATTCCTTACACTATATGGATTTGGAGTTAGAAAAAACAACTGAAACAGTGTCAGGGCCCGACCAGGGAAGTACACTTCTTAACTAACGTTTTGGTGGCCTCGTTAACGTAATTATTCTAGTATTACCTTCGCTAATGAGGAATGAGCTGTGGTCAACGTTGTCTACGTATGGGGTGAGCGGTTGTCTGATTCAAGCATTGAAGTCTCTCTATGAGGGTTCTGGTGCTTGTGTCAGAATAAACGGGACGACAGGGATGTGTTGCGCCACCATGGCTGTTCAATCTATTCATGGATAAAGACAGATTTAAAAGAAAGTATGTATGGGTTAAGAATGAATGAATTACTCATCAAATGTTTACTCTACGCTGATGATCAAGTAGTACTTGCGTCATCCGCTAATGAGCTACAGGAGACGATAAATATTATGAATGAAGCTTTGAAAGGGAAAGGAATGAAACTGAATGTAAATAAAACGAAAGTCATGCTTTTTGAACGAGATGAATCTATGATGTATGGCAATATTTTGTTAGATGGAGAACAAGTGGAAGAGGTGAAAGAATTTGTAAACTTGGGATCTAAATTTACAAAAGATGGATCATGTGAAAGTAATATTGAAAGGAGAATAAATGCAGGGGATATGGTAAATAGTGCTCTGCACGCCTTTATAAATAGCCAGATGGTGTCTCAAAGGGCTAGTCTGGCTGTGCATGCTGGAGTGTTGGTGCCAACACTTAGTGAAAGTTGGGTATGACAGAAGAATCACAAAAGTAAAATAGATGCGGTAGAGATGAGAGCGTTGAGAAGCATGAGTGGATTAAAACTGAGTGGCAGAGTAAAAAATAGTGTGATAAGAGAACGTTGTGGTATAAAAGAAGACGTAGTGACAAAAATTAAGAAAGGTATGCTTAGATGGATTGGAAATGTAGAGTGAATGAATGAAAGGAGACCTAGGCGACCGTTCCTTGACCAAATCCTTGACATTTGAATTAAGGGCCAAGTCAAAAGTACTCAAAACCGACGAACTTGTATGAAAGGTTTAATGAGAATAAAAGAAGCGAAGGAGATATGCAAGGATCGTGGCAAGTGGAAGGATGTTGTCTTTGGCCGAACCCCGAAGGGACTGAGGCGTGATGCTATGTATGTATGTTACCTTCGCGAGTAGAAGTCTTGGGTTCAATTTATAGTTTGAAACCCAAAAACCGATATCAATCTCTATTTTATATGTAAATTTAAAAACCGTACTAGAAGATAAGATAATATTTAGTTTTATTAATTAACTTCAACACTATTCATTTAATTATTTGGTTTTGACGTGAATACGTCTAAGGAGACAATACAAAAAATACGAATGAAAACAAAAACGGTGGAAACAGTTTGGTGTTGTAGCTACATATCTATCAACTCCATCTGAAATTCTATTATAACACTGGATAGCTAAAAGATCAAAGACTTTATTACGCTAAATAAGAACTATAACACATCGCGCTCGGTGGAGGGGGAAGCTCTGTTACGAGACGTATTCAGGTACAACAAACGGTCGTGTCCATGACACAGCCACACCGCATTTCTTTATTCATATATTTCGCAGATTATTTTGTTTTAATTTGGCTTTAATACAACATTATACAAATTAGTATTTTCTTATTTGATTCAGTCTAGATTAGAGACTTTGGCAGTGGCTAGTTACCACCCTACCAGCAAAGCCGTCGTCGTCGTCCTCGTCGCTTCAACCGATGGACGTCCACTGCTGGACATAGGTCTCATGTAATGACGTCCACAAGGCCCGATCTTGCGCCGCCTGGCTCCAGCGGCTCCAGCGGTCCACCTTGTGGGGGGTCTCCCTACACTGCGGCGTCCGGTGCGGGGTCGCCACTCCAGCACCTTAGGCCCCCAACGTCCATCGGTCCTTCGGACTATGTGCCCCGTATCGTCAACATATAGTATTCGTTCTGCAACTATCAGTCCCAAATTCGAATACCAGTATTACAAATTTCGACAATTTTGATGTCTAATTAGCCTAAGTCTGGATTGTAGGCTTCAAGAGTGCCTAGATATCAGCGAAGCGAGCCTATCAGCGAAAGATAGAACGTCATTTTGTTTGAAATCAGTAAGTGGTGAATATTTTATTTACAGATTGAATATACCATCTTAGATTGTATTATCGATTATATACCAGATGAGATAACAGTCAAGATAAATACAAGACAGATACTTAGATATATACAGATGTTAATTATAATTTAATCAAATAAAAAGCTTAATTCAAGTGAATCTTTTGGAGCGTCATTAAATCAATATTATATGCAGTATTCTGTATTATTGATAGAAAATATATTAATCCACTTTAGTGAAAACTTGTAAGCGTCCCTTTACGCCCTTGTTTGAGAAGAACCCTTAATAAACTCAGCTTTTATTATACCATGAACACCACAATGCAAATGTAATACTCTCTGTTATTAGTAAAGCCTTTTTCCCAACAATGGGACCTTAATAAGCTTATTTTTCGTATAATAATGGCTTTTATATATGTATACATAAATATTGTATTGTATATCTAATTACTCCAAGTAAAAACTAATAATATAAAGCTGTCTTTGTAATAACTAATAATAGAAACTTGACTGATTTTTGTATAAACAAGTTCAATATTTTTAAGATCTGTAATAATTGTGGCATTCAATCGGCAATCGGATGGGCAGCGTTCGGAAAACTACGGGACATCTTTTCATCCATAATTCCTCAGTGCCTGAAGAGTAAGGTCTTCGAACAGTGCGTGTTGCCAGCGATTACATATGGTTCCGAGACATGGCCGCTGACTATGGGGCTCGTAAGAAGACTCAGAGTCACTCAGCGGGCAATGGAGAGGGCTATGCTCGGGGTTTCCCTACGTGATCAAATCAGAAATGAGGAGATCCGTAGGAGAACTCAAGTCACCGACATAGCCTACCGAATTGCAAAGCTGAAGTGATAATGGGCAGAGCACGTGGTGGAGCGGCGAAGGTGCTAGAGCGGCGGCCTCGCACCGGAAAACGCAGCGTCTCCAGAATCCCCACCAGGTGGACCGATGATATCAGGCGGGTCCCTGGCAGCCGCTGGATACAAGCGGCACAAGACCTTTGTCCAGCAGTGGACGTCCATTGGTTGAGACGACGAAGACGACGACGAATAATTGTGTGTTTTCCAATAAATATATCGTTTTTTTTTTTTAAATAAAGGTAATGGAATCCGAGACATAGGTTTAGTAACACATCATGTTGGTTAATTTTCAAATTATACCATAATATTGGTACCAACTACTTCTATTCCATGTTAAGTATAAAAAAGAATTAACAATAATAAATTTTAGAGATATAGAAGTAATTAGCGATGTTCACTAATTGCAATAAAGGCATAAAACTCGTCCGTCGAGTTTGACAACCGACTGCAGCCTTATCGCTTCCGCCGCGTGATAAACTCACTTGGAAAATAAGCGGTTTTCGTATTATAACCGAGACAAAAACAATAAAAAAATTCCACTGCTAAATTCCACGTATTTTCCTCAATATATTTTATATATTTATCATTTATAACTACTCGCTGACACGCGTTTATTCGCCTTCCATTCCTAGTCAAAGAGAAGTATTTGATTATCATATCAGAGGTTATAGTGAGTTATCCTTAAATGATAAACATATACTGTTGTAGACTTTTTTATAGAACCCTTCAAGAGGAAAAATTTTGTTATATATAATTGTAGTGTAATATTAAGCGTTTATGCTGTAAAAGCAACGAAAGTTCTCATAATATTAAAAACAACCTTTTCCTATTTTTGCATTATTCTATCACCATAATAAGGTTATATTGAGTAAATCGTTAACAATAGACATATATTACTAAAGTATTTTTCGTACACCTCTTTTAGAGGAACAATTCTTTCATACATGATTGTTGCGTAACTTTAACCGTTTACGTAGCGTGCACAACAAAAGCTACGAATAAATTGTCACCGTTTATGCAACATTTTTGACTGATGCTGGCTTCTATTGGTCGTAACATGATTTTATATAGCGTATAGTATTCTTTAATAAATGAGCTATCTAACACTTAAATAATTTTGGAATTAAAACAAGTACTTTTTGAGATTTACTCCTTAAACCAAACGAATTCTTCAGCTGTATAATATTAATATAAGTATCATTATTAAACAATAACTATTTTATACTAATATTATAAATGAGCATGTAAGTCTGTCTATTTTTATTATTACTCTGAAATAGCTTTCCTAATTTAGATAAAGGACATAGAATTAAGCTACTTTTTAAATCGAAAATATCTCTTGAAGAGTGTAAAGTCGATAATAATTTAGTCAATAAAGTATACTACAAGACATTTATTTTAATATATTTAGACTTAATAAGAAATTAACATTTTAAAATATATTGAATTAATATTTAGTCATTACAATGTCGTCAATACGATAATACTTCACTCAATACACCTTTCAAACACATTAAGGGCTACCAACCTTACATTTTGTTATAAAATATAATTCAAAGCACAATGCGGGTAGTTCATATTAACTAGTAAAGTAGCAATGATCCACTTATCAAAAATTGGCAGTTAAAAGATGTTAATATTCTTTTTTGAATAAAAAAACTGACTAACAAAGGTTTGTATGCCTTAAATATACTTTACAAATAAAATTAATTTATATAAAAAAACTATAACTGGAAAATTAAAAAAAATGAAATAGTGTAGGTAAATGTGACATTATTAATAAATATTTTCGTATAGATATCGAGATAATAGCTGCATAAAATATCTTATTGCATAAAAACTATCTAACATGTATTTTAGGAGAAATACGATAATTTTGCTTCCTTAAAGTTTCCTAAAATAAAGAAATTGTGTGCTAAATATTACTTAAAAAAATACTTGTAATCCGAACGGGGGTACCTACAGACCCCACGGTTCAATTAGGCCGTACAAATCGGTGAAAATGAAAACAGTTTTATGCATTTGTCTCGCTCTCTCCTACGACGGTATCGGGTTTATTAGAGTGAAAGAAGTAACATTTGACTGAAACAAATGTTGTTGCGTATAAAGTATAAAATATAAAAACTAGCAATGTTTTCTTTATATTGCTTTTATGATTACAAAAAATATGAAGAAGTAGCTTTTCTAATACAGAAGTTATTAAATTAAACCTCATATGTGATGACCTACGGATCGTAAACGTGGGCGCTGACTCTGGGCTTCAAAGTACAGAGTCACCCAACAGGCGATGGAAGGGGCTATGCTTAAAGTTTCTCTACGCGATGAAAACAGATATTAAGTGATCCATAAAAGAACCAAATAAATGTCCATAAGAATTGCTGTGCTGAAATGGCAATGGGGAGGCGCTAAGTCCGATGCACCGATAGACGTTGAGGCCCGAAGGTGCTGGAAGGTAGACTAATGACATTAAGAGGTCACGTTGTAGTGAGGCAGCGCAAGATCAGGCACAGTGGGCAGGATTAGGTGAGACCTATATCCAGCAGTGGACGTTAACGACGAAGACGGTGTAAGAGATTTCCAATTCCCGCTTTGGCCCCTTAAATTTGATATTAAATAGCAGTCAACCCTAAATAACAACACTCAGCGTCCGACAACGATCAAAATTAAATAAGGTATCAGTAATCCCCAGCCATCAATCGCGCGACTGTCGCCCGACACAATGGCGGATCTATGCGGCTTACTTCGCCATACAATGCGTGGACGTTGCTAACTTTCCATGGAGCTATAAGGAAATAAGGATAAGGCATCCTTTTAAGATGTTTATCATCATCATCGTCATCGAGTGCTTTCCTCGAAGTGAAATTTGGCGTTCAGTTAATGGAAAAGCTTTCTCTCCTCTTTAATTGTGCACCCACTGTATCGTCCATCCAACACTACTTCCACGTACTCTTCTTCTACACATTCTGCCATCTAAGATCAACCTTGTGCCAAATAGGGATCTTCTTTGGAAATTTTCGAAAAATTCTCCTGATAGTCGTCATAAGAACGCGCCTAATTTTTAACCTCGTTTGAATTCCTCCGTTAGTTCCCAGAGGTCTTGGAGCATTTTCTTCAGTACCTACATCTCAAATGCTTCTTTAAAACCCCAGGTTTCGCTACCATTAAAAAAGTGGACCAGACATAGCACATAAGGACACAATGTCTTAGAAGAAAAGGGATTTTAAAATTTTATCATTTTATAGTTTGATTTCATCTAAGTGATCTAAAACCGAAGTAAAATACTGACGAAACATTTAAGTTTGATAGCAGCTGTAATATTTATCATATCATCATATCAAATCAAATCAATCATTAACTATTGACTTCAGGCCCTTATTCCACCATACAATTGATAATTGAACATAAGCGATATGAAAAGGTTGACATCCATTCCCTTGAGTTTTAAGGGAATACTATAGTATCAGAAATACCTAATGCAAAGTCCTGATTAAGGAACTGTGTGAACACGAAGAACAGACTTTGCATGATTCCCAAGAAGTAGACCCAGATCTGTGGATAAGGTTTCATAAATACGTAACAAAAGGAATATGGGACTGACATAAACATGATGAATATAGGCTTGATAAATGTAGATGTAGAAATACACTTCCATAAGAAGAAGTAGACGAGGGTCTATACTCGTATTATAGGGAACATGAGAAGGGCGAAAATTAAACATCGTAGAGCAAAAGAAATGGCGAGAGTAATAGATAGTGGCCTTTCATAGGATATCTCTAGAAATATGGGCTTGACATAGACATGAAAGACATGGACCTAATATAGGAAAATCAAGCCATTTGCTTCAATTGTCACAAGCATAATCTACCCATGAAAAAAACTACGGTAAATGGGACAAAGAAACGATCAACTATTACGATTTACAATTAGGAAGTCTAACGAATGCAAAAGTTATTCATAATATACATGAGATAGCTCTACAATGAAATGATTTAATTGATAATTAATCAATTATTAGTACCATAATCATGTCTTTATTATGAGCGGCATATGCGTGTTACTAAGTAGGAAAATGTTAATACAACACTATTTGCATGTATTACGTATTAGAATACGTAAATCTTATGGAAGCCTTACTTTATATGATTATTTGTTTATTGTTTTATGCATATCTACTTGTTTTTTGAATAAATATATAACTAAGATTAATTAAGAATGTAGATTAGAATAGATCCTAATCGTATATTTTACAGCTTATTTAGATTTAATAAATAAACACATGTTATTAAATGACGAACAAAATCTTAACCATAGCTCAATTTTTCAGTAACGACGGCTCTTGCGAATTACCAGAGTGAATATGAAAGAAACGCAACGTCAACAACGAAACTTAAATCAAATCAAAAGATGGAAGACGCCTTTGAGATTTTGGTGCACATAGCACGTATACCCGGTGATAACTAACAAAATCGAGGGATAAACATCAAGAGAAAGGAGTCTTCAACGCTGGACTGGTCAAATCCGCACCAGTTTCAATATTCAAATCTCGTCGGCAGTCCTTGTCACAGAAAACAGAAACAAATATGTCAGGTCACAACCACCAGCGTTGGAGTAATGACGCATAGAGAGAGAGAAAGAGATATCGTAAAATCTATTGCTCTGTTTTTTCGACCAAATAAGATTCAATTTAAAACAAGTTTCACCTTAAATAACAAACAATAGGAATAAGGGGAAGATGTGAAAGAATTTGTATACTTGGGATGAATAGCCAGATGGTGTCGCAAAGGGCCAGATTGGCTGTACATGCAGGAGTGTTGGTGCCAGTGCAAGTTGGGTATAGCAGAAGAAGCATAAAAGTAAAATATGCAGTAGAGATCAGAGCGTTAAGAAGTAGAAGTGGATTGAAATTGAGTTACATAGTAAGAAATAGTGAGATAAGAGAACGGTGTGGTGTAAAAGAAGATGTAGTGACTAAAATTGAGAAAGGTATGCTTAGATGGTTTGAGCACGTAAAGAGACTGAATGAAAGGAGACAAAAAGGATTTATGAGTGAAAGGGGAAGATCAAGGCGAACGTTCCTGGACCAAATCCAGGACATATGAAATAAGGGCCAGGTTGAGAGTACTCTAAACCCACGAACTTGTATGAATGGTTTAATGATAATGAATGAAGCGAAAGAGATATGCAAGGATCGGGGCAAGTGGAACGACGTGTTCTCTGCCTACCCCGATGGGAATGAGACATGATGCTATGTATGTTCACCTTAAAAGTTTTATGTGGTTTTGTGAAGCCACGATGTGAGTGACACAGCCATTGCATATTGGCTTTGGCTGTTCTACCGAGTGTTTTTCAATTCAACCCCACTCCACGTCCGGTTGTAATGCAACATGCCATAAATGAACAGAAAAATAAGAAGGGATACAGATAAGAGTTTCACTTTTAAATTTTTCGTAGATCTTTTACACGAGATACCCTCAGGAACCCTAACAATGCGTAGATTTCTGATGCTGTCATAATAATGATCGATCAGTACTGATGACTACGGAAACCCAAGTCGACCGCATCATGACTATTTCCTACACACTAGAGCATGTATTTAGAATGAGTTGATAAATGTGTTATTGACCACGGGGTCAATATATGAATCTTCAGAGAACTCTAAGAGTTATTTTTCTGGTTAAATAAAGGTAATAAAATATGACCTTGAAATAACACTATCATTAGTAAAAACTGTTTTACAAAATAAGGATTTTATACTTGACTCCTTATACCGTCAATTTTAATTTACGTTAAAAGGTTTTCGACTGATTTTCTTTTGGGTTTTTCTCAAAACAGGACGGAAACGACCGGAGTTTTTCTTGGATTTCATCATCAGTTGTACATTGGAGATAATATGTGGAAAACCCTTCCCCATGTGATCAGAAATTTCAATTGATATTGTGGAAAACAGCTAGTATAAACTGTAAACGTTTTTATAACTAACAGCCAGAAGACGTTCTAGTGCAGCCAAAGTCAATGTGAAGGAGCCCATGGCCTGCATCAGCCATGCCAATTTATATTGACTTCTTTGATAAGTATGCAAAATTTTTGATAAATCCGAAGGTTTGAAATTCCTAAAAACTTAGTTCAAAGATTGAGTTACATACAGGTGCATTGAAGAGCACAGACCGTAGCTTGCATCAGCTGTGCTACTTGCATATTGGTTTCATAAAACTACACAATGTTTTTTACTACTATATTGACATCTTTGATAGATATGCAAATTTTTTGATAAATCCGAAGGTTTGAAATTCCTTAAAACTTAGTTCAAAGATTTATTTCTGTGCATACTAATAAAATGGCGCTAACCATGGCTCACGTCTGCTGTTTCAATTCGGTCATGGTTTCTAAAACCACAAAATTATACTCGATTTAGATAAGTATGTCAAATTTCGGATTAAGCCGTAGGTTTAAAAATTGTGGTCAAATATTGAAAGCGTGTTAAGAATTCGGTGTCAATTTAAAATATTTGTAATATGTAATGACATTTTTTTATGAAACACAACCTTGCTCGAGGCTATAGTAGATAATTAATCTGATATTTCTTTCACCGTTGAGGTTGTAGGTGCCTCGGAGATGTTAAAATATTGACGGATCAATCTGTCAAATTTTGATTTATTATTTGAAAAAACATACAAAGAATGATGAGGTCGAGACGAGATAATTTGTGATGGGGTACTTATATTTCTATTAAACATACCTATCTACTTTAAAATATCAAATGCCTTTCGTTTTTATTTTAAAACTGGCTGAACTTTATAAGAGAGATAGAAATGGAACAAATTTGGTTAGCATAAAAAAAGGTTATATCGAGCCAACTGTAAAAGATAGATGTCTGCTGTTATAGACTTTGTTTTAGAACTTTTAAAGAGGAACAATTCTATCATACATTTTTTTTTGTGAAACTTTAACAGTTTAGGCAGTGCACTCAATAGAGAAAAAACCAAATTTTGAAACATTTTATGTTAATACACTTATTATATTGGTTTTATTATAATGCTATTGTAACCTTTATTCTTTATTAATAAAAGGGTTATCTAATACTGATAATAATAATAACAATATAGCCTTTTATTTCCCCTTAATCATAATTGGATTAATTTTTCTTTTTTGTCACATCTAAGTTTGTCATATAATCATTTTTCATTTAATACTTACAATAAAATATATAGAACAAATCAATATGTCAAAAGAAAACTAAATTTATAAAATAACGTCCAATGTCAGTATAATAATAACTTCAAATTATATAATATTTTTTTTAGTCGGTTATAGTCATTATTAAGTTTACTAAATTTGTCAATTTTTTATTATTAATTAAGTTATTATTCTATATACTTTAATAACAAGATAAAGTGGGTTTGCCGCTTAGTTGGGCAAAAAGGCCTCCTCCATCCTATTCCATCGTTTCCGATCTTGTGCCAGTCTCAATGCTCCACCTGCTCTAATACTGATAGATTTTTTTAAATCGGACCAGTATTTGCGGAATTTTTTGACAAAAATATATATTCACTTGATGTAGATGATGTTAATTATATAATCCAGTTGAAATATGTTTTGAATAGAAGCCGTACCATTTTAATACAAGCCACACCTGTAGTTTGGGTCAACAAGGACAAGTAGAACGAGATACACTATCTGAGATCTGTCTCGCGTTAATCCCACGATGATTGCTCAAGGCCGTCCTTAGAAAGGTGCACTGTATCTGCGGAGTTGTTTAGCCTAAATATTTCTGCTTATTGTTGTATCCCCTGCCCTTATTTTGTAAGGCAAGATGTTGGTATACATATACATCGATCTACTAAATTGAATTGATTTTGAATAGCTTCGTAAAGCTTAAAAAACCGTACAACGCGATGGCCTCTAAAAAGTATAACCTATTAGTGTAAGATAGCGTTTAAAATATAAATATTTACAGAAGAGGAGGTTATCAACTCGCCTCCTTTTGCGAAAATGTTATCGCACTAAAGGAGGCGCATGAGAGGGAGCGGGAGGTTGCTCCTGATGCCCCTGCTATACGTCGCCGAAGGTTGGGCGGCAGACGGCGTGGATTTGCGCGCCTCGTCCCACAGCCTTGATTCGGGTTTTGTTTTCGAATGAGTCTTGATTCGGCTTCATCCGGGACACCATATTGGATTGCGCAAGCGAGCCGCTGGTGTCCCACATTAGGATGAGGTGGGACCGCTGGGTTTTAGTGGGTATTCTGTCTCATCAGTGAGTCCCACTTCGTCTGTATTTTTTTTTATGTTTGTCACCTCATATCTCCCGACTGGGTGGACCGATCTTGATGATTTTTTTTTAAATGAAAGGTGAAGCTCGTCATAGGGTCCCATTTTTTTTTAATCCAGTTCTGATGATGGCATCCATGAGAAAACCGGATAAGTCTTAAATTTGCGTAAGCGGGTGCGCGACAAATGGACGAATAACTGAAAGGATATACTTCAAGGGTTGTTTTGTGATAGTTTGGTTAAGTACTGGATGGATTCCATGACAAAGTGACGGAACTCTTCAATTCTTAGGAGAAAATGGAACGATACTCGACAGAATCTTTTATAGGCTATCCATATATTTGAGTCGCCTACCATAACTTCGGTATAGTCAACTGCTAGTCGTAGTTAAATATGAAGATCAATGGAACTCCTCAACGGCTTACAGTAATGGTGCGGTTTAAGGCAGAAAATATAAGTGTCTGTAATCAAATAGCAACGAGCTTACGTTTGTTGCTGCATTGCAACACGTTTACTTCAGATTCACTAAAAATCAAAAAATAAATAACAATTTTAACAAAAAAGAACCGCCTTCAAAACAACCTTACAAATATATTAATATGCTCTAAAAAGTAAGATGCAAAGCCAAGGTAGATGTTCCCCGCGTGTCCACTTGGCAACTTCCGCGTCTCTCCCACCTATAGCCAAGTATGAAGGCATCTCGGCTCACACCGACTCCAAATATAAGAATACGAAGAACACTATAAAAGAATACGCAATTATTTCTTACTTTTTAGAGCATATTAATATATTTGTAAGTTTGTTTTGAAGGTGGTTCTTTTTTTGTTCAAATTTTTATTTATTTTAAGCATCATATTTTAATAGTAATTTTTATTTATTTTAAGCATCATATTGTAATAATATAGGCTTATAAATGGGATGAAAAAAACATCAAAATGTCTAAAATGTAGGGATCATCGTGCTGTTTCAGGCAGCTTTTTCTCAGTAGAAATCGCTGGTAGATTTGTTACCAACTAACAGATTAATTAAATCAACAAAAGGGCGTCTTATAGCTAACAATTTATTTCATCCAGACAACTTTTCGGTATTTAAAAATAGGCAAAAATTAATGTCTTAGAATAAAGAACGTATACTTATAAATACAATAATCTATATATAATTATGACATATATTTAAATAGTGAATACTTCAATATAAATAATAATTGTGTAAGTAACTCAATTAAATACTTTTTTTTATTTTTAAATCTGATATATAAATAGATGGCACCTGATTGGGTGAATTTGGGGGATGAAATTTTTTAGGGGAGTGTAGCTTAAGGTTAGGAAAACAATGATAATACTGTGGGTTTTTCTTAGTAGAGGGTAAGAACAACCCTCAAAATTTTAGATTTGAAATCGTTCTCCAATATCATCAGTGTTCAATTGGAAAAAATATCAGAATGCGCTATAAATTTTTATATTTCTTATAAAATATCACTTGTAACTTAATCACCAATATGTCTAAAAAGTAAACTCAATTAAAGTGGTTTCTTTTGACTATAAAATCTATAGGCCTGTCCTTTTTTCTAATTCTATAGGATATCTAATACACATAGAGATTATATAAAAGCATATGAGCTTACAAACAGACACACAAACTCATGAGAATTATCGATAAAATACCGAATACAATGTTATACGACAAGTCCAGTGGTCTCTTTTGACCATATAGTCCATTGGCCTGTCCTTTTTTTCCAATTCTATATTGCATTTCATAAACCTTTAGATAAAAAGAGTATATACGCTTACAGACAAACATACAAAGTCTTGAGAGTTATCGATAAAATACTGAACAACACTCTTAAATGGCTACCAACTTGTCCCAGGGGTAAATGCTTGTTGCAAGCATGTACAATGGTTTCTTTTGACCATAGAGTCCATTGGCCTGTCCTTTTTTGTAATTCTATAGGGAATTTAATAAACTTATTGATAATAAACACAAGCATGTATACTCACAGAGTAGAAGTGAACCCGGAACCCCTTATAAGGCACTGCCGACACCGCAGAAGGTGGCGTCATGCGAAGTATAGATTAAGATCTAACAGACATCTAATACTAGCTACTGGTTGATTTATATAACTGTACTTCGTATATAACGCTTTGAAAATATATATTATCCTTCAATAATAGTAGCTATGTTTATGTACGTTTTATACGGCCTCGCTGGCGCAGTGGTGCGAGTATTCGCTTTGCCAGCGGAGGTCCCGGGTTCTATCTAGGAAACTGTATTTTCTAATTTGTCTGAGTCTGGACTGGTGGGAGGCTTCGGCCGTGGCTAGTTACCACCCTACCAGCAAAAACGTACCGCCAAACAAAGAGATTTGTGTTCCGGTACGATGCTGTGTAGAAACCGTAAGGGGTATATCGCCTCTCAACAGATTAGCGCGCTTCCATCTTAGACTGTATAATCACTTACCATCAGGTGAGATCACAGTCAAGCGCTAATCTGTCAGCAATAAAAAAAATATATATATAACGAAGTAGGGACGTCCGATAGTTGTGATAACTTAAACTATTTTATATTGATAGTGTTTAATTTGAGAAATGTTCGGAGAAGTTACTTATTAATAAAATCATTTATTGATTTAGGTTTCAATGGTATATGTATATGTCAACGGTATATGTCTATCGCACATTAAATACTAATAATGAGTAGGGAGAGGGAAGAGTCGAAGAGGGAAGAGTCGACGGCCTCGCTGGCGCAGTGGTGGGACTACTCGCTTTGCTAACAGAAGTCCCGGGTTCGATTCCCGGTAGGACGAATTTGGAAAATTGTATTCTGGACTGGTGGGATGCTTCGACCGCGGCTAGTTACCACCCTACAAGCAAGGACGTGCCGCCAAATAAAGAGATTTGTGTTTCGGTACGATGCTGTGTAGAAGTACATGTATGAGGTACATCGCGACTTACCAGATTAGACTGTAATATGACTTACTATCAGGTGAGATCACAGTAAGCACTGACCTGTCAGCATTAAAAAAAAGAGTTTGTCCGAAATACGGCTAGCGATGTTAGCGTTGGGTTAGAGTGAGAAAGGAAGAGCCTACCTACCGCGTAAGAGAAAGGGAAGCCACATAGCGGTCCACCCTCCCACAGCAAGTTATCAGTACACAAATTTTATAAATTAGAATATCCTGCCTCTATATGAAAAAAAATTCAAAAGATTTTAAATCACACAGTACATTTATCTCTATATTTAAAAAAGTCTCTATTTCTCTATGTCATGGCATCACGTCTGCATGACTGGACCTATTTCGATAATTCTTTTATTGTTCTATTTGTTTAAGTCAAGAGAAGAATGAAATGAAATGAGAATGCTTATGAAAGAAAACATTAAGAAAGTTAATGCAAAAGGAAACGACCTCCATATTTACAAAATAAAAAAAACGCAATCTTATGCTATTTGACGCAAAATTAGGTGTTTTTTAGCCTCTGTAGTCGCTGGGGCACGACACAGCTACAGAAAAAAACCTAACCTAACCTGAAAAACTAACAAACTTGAGGATAGGTTCGGTTTCAGGTCAGGGGTCAGAGGGTGCCATAGTAGAATGTTTTTATGTTAGCCTCTGGCCCCTCACTAAAGGATCAAGAGGGCTTCGCTGGGTTTTAATGGGTATTATGGTTCATGTCTAGTGAGTTCCACACTCCCAACCGATGACTGTGTGGTTTGGATGGGTAAATGCGTTTCCCAGCGTACTATATACTAGCGTATACTAGTTCTTTAGCCTATTATGTTACTGAGAAACGTCATCGCGGCAGAAAAGAAACTAACCTTACCTAACCTTAAAAATCGTCATATTTTTTAGGTTATTAGGTTCCTGATGCCGAGGAGCTACAAAGGATAAGATCCCTGTCCGAGATGGCCTTGGTGGGCAGATGGTGAAAGGACTTTGACTGATCAGGCCCGTTTTAGACAGCTGGCTTTCGAGAAGGCATGGTTGGCTATCCTTCAGGTTGGTGCAGATGCTTACCGGACACGGATACTTGCACCAGATTATGGGACGCGAGTATTCACCTGCCTGTCTCGAATGTGGAGCTCTCGTCGATACAGCGCATCATTCGATGGGAGAGTATCCAGCTTGCGGGCCACAGCGGCATCTCTTGATACAGAAAATAATTACCAAAATGAACGGTAGACTGTCATCTTGCAGAAAGAGGCGCTGGGGATGGAACGCGACGCCGCGGGTTATCCCCCACGTCCTAATCATAGGAGGGTAGGGAGCAGGCGGCATGCGTTTCCCACCTGCTGCCCCTTACTTGAATGAGCCTTTTGTAGAGTGCATCCGGGGTTTCATCGGAGTCGAATGCTTATGCGATCTTCTGGCCCCCACTTTCAAGTGCAGAGGGGTCCACTGGGTTTTAGTAGGTCTGGAAACAGCGCCTCCCACACTCCATAAGTAAATGTATTTCCCAGCGAAAAAAGAAAGACAATTAGGTTAGTTTAGTCTAACCTTAAAATCGTCAAGCCTGCAGCTTACTAATTCGAATTCAACTTTCATAGATAAGACTGAACAAAGTCTTTCGAGTCAGTTAGTTGGATATATTTTCTTAATTGACGTATGACACAAAAGAAAAACCTATGTTTATTTGGTTTATATAGATGATAATATCTGCCGGTTCTTGTTCTTTATTATCATCTATGAAAAAAATATCCGCCTGTGCCTCCTTTGTTTTTTAAATATCGTTCTTTATAGGCTTTCCACACGCGAGAGGTATTTTTTTTCTGATAACCCGTCAGAGATTACTTCCGCGGATTATGGCAATGTACGTTTTGGTTGTAGACTCTAATCTCCAATCTCGAATCATGACAATCCAGTTGGGTGACGATAAATCACTGTGTTGCAGCTCAAATGTCTCTAAATAGAAACGTCGTTCAGTTATGCGAACTAAATGTTGGATTGACTGATAAGATTAACTGACAGACGTCTCGAACGAACCACTGTTATATTGTAACTTTTATTTCATTGTACAAATGTAAATTTCGCTTAGCTCAATGTTAAAGAAATTGCAATTCTCTAGGCTGCTTAACCTATTAATATTCGACCTTTTTAAAGCGAAACTACCAGTCTATCTATTGCATGTGACATTACAGCCGACCACGGGGTCAATTTTGAGGCGATCGTGGCTCGCATCAGCTGATCGTGTAGCATTAACATCCTATCTGTGGAGACTGATCAATCCATGGTTTGTCATATTATAATTGGTAGTAAATTGAAAGACACTTGGCAGCCAAGGCCAATATGGAGACACTTATGTAGCATTTAATTCACTTTGCTAGCGGAGGTCCCGGGTTCGATCCCCGGTAGGACGAATTTAGGAAATTGTATTTTCTAATTTGTCTGAGTCAGGACTGGTGGGAGGCTTCGGCCGTGGCTAGTTACCACCCTACCAGCAAAAACGTACCGCCAAACAAAGAGATTTGTGTTCCGGTACGATGCTGTGTAGAAACCGTAAGGGGTATATCGCCTCTTAACAGATTAGCGCGCTTCCATCTTAGACTGTATCATCACTTACCATCAGGTGAGATCACAGTCAAGCGCTAATCTGTCAGCAATAAAAAAAAAAC
>JACTOM010000930.1:852685-932013 GCA_015832385.1 Elymnias hypermnestra | reverse complement strand
TATTAGTTTACTATATTTTAATTAAAATTAGAGCAATTCGTTCACTCCCAGGCGTTTCTATCGTCTAGGTAATCTTGCAACTTATAATACGATTTTTCTATCAACTTTCTTTTAACAAAGACTTTGAATTTATTAATTGACATCTTTAGAACGTCTTGTGGGAGTTTATTATAGAAACGTATACAGTTACCCTTAAATGAGTTGTTAATCTTATGCAGCCTACTAGAATTTATAACAAGTTTGTTTTGGTTTCGTAAGTTATATGATGTACATTCACTCTTTTTATTAAAAGAGTCAATGTTTTTATGTACATACAACAAGTTTTCTAATATATATACGCAGTGAACTGTCATTATGTTAACTGCCTTGAATTTGTTTCTTAGCGACTCTCTTGGACCCATATTGTAAATCGCACGAACGGCCCTTTTCTGCAGCACAAATATTGCATCTATATCAGCAGCATTACCCCAAAGTAGAATACCGTATGACATAATGCTGTGAAAATAGCTGAAATAAAGCATTTTCTTTTAATAAAGGCAGCTTATACTTTTATTTCTCATATTATATCAGCTGTATACTAGATTTTCACTTGTATAGTTCCAAAACCCGTGGGAATATGAGTAGATCTGCAAAGACATTGCGTAAGGAGTTAGTTTACTAAATTTCAATTCAATTAAAGATCTCGTAATGAGATTTTCTAGGTAAATCAGCATTACTGAGTGAGTTTAACAGTCTCAAAGCATCAACTTTATTGCCTTTCTAATGTATATAGTTTGGGATAAATTCGTTGAATGATTTTTACGAATATAACAGACATAGATTCAAGAGATAGGTCTTAAAAGTCTTAATATTTTTACAACATGTATATTTGATGAGTTACTGAGTTTAATGGTCTAAAACCATCTTCAATTTAATATGCCCAGTTAGAAGCATTCGTGTTTAGCATTTAAAATGATAATATATGAATATCGGATTGGATGAGTAAGAAATAGTGTGATAAGAGAACGTTGTCGTATAAAAGAAGATGCAGTGACTGAAATTGAGAAAGGTAGCTTAGATGGTTTGGGCACGTAGAGAGAATGGATGAAAGGAGACTGACAAAAAGGATTTATGAGTCAAGAGTGGATGCGAAAGGCTAACGTTCCTGGACCAAATCTAGGACATTTTAAATAAGGGCCAGGTCAAGAGTACTCTAAACCGACGAAGTTATATGAAAGGTTTAATGAGAATGAAAGAAGCGATGGAGATATGCAAGGATCGTGGCAAGTGGAAGGACGTGGTCACTGCCTACTCCTATATTTGGGATTTGGTTGAGTTTTTAAATATGTGTACACATAACATAACGAATATAAATCCATTATTCTTATCAAAGCTCACCGTCAATCAGACAATGCAATAGACAATTTAATCCATAACGCGAGACATTTCAATGTAATCAGGCAGCGTTACAAGGCGCTGCTGGTGTCATAAAACAAGGTGTCAGCTGTATTGAATACACAGTGAGTTAGAATGGACGTCGCGATCAACTGGCAGTCAATAAGCCTGCTGTTTGTTGTTGTTATTTAAGAGTTGGGGATTTCCATTAGCAGCCACTGTTGCTCGCTGATCCGATACGAACGGAACGGGACATTTCACAAAAATATATTACACACTTTAGAGCCGAAAGTACAACATCGCCATCCGCGATGAAAACACGATTAGCAATGACAAATTTTGATAAAAATGTAACTAATTAAAAACACTTTAAATCTGCGAAACTTATTTAAATATTTAAAAAAACTTAAACAATATATGTTCTAATGAATCGTAACAAGAATTAACTAAAGAAGTAAGTAAAAAAGGTAAGTAGCAACTTCTTAACGTCCCATTGCTGGAGACAGGCCTCCTCTATTCCTTCAAATCAAATCAAATCAAAATATCTTTATTCAAGTANCTTTCACCCTTTTATATTCCATTCTTGCCTTTTTTACGTCATCATTCGTTGCCTTTTGCATTCGTTGGTTCGCTTTTGAAGCCAACCAATTACAATATCATATTAGTTTAATATATTTCAATTCAAATTAGAGCAGTTCGTTCACTCCCACAAACTTCAACTTCACTCTCATAGTCCAATGTGACGGGAATCCTACACTTCTGGAAAAAGATATGGCGCAAGACCTTAACGTGCTCTAGGAGGCCGGGAGTGACAGCACACTGCCATCTTCCCAAGTTCAAGCAAATACTGAGAAAATATTAACAGAAAACTCAATATTTCATTTAAATTCGGAGTCGGAATTTGAACCCAGGACCTCATATCTGTAGCCAAAATCCTAACCACTAGACTAATGAGGCAGTTGAGAGTGAAGAACTCAATCATTTATAATTAGATGCATACAACAAGCATGCATGCGTGGTAAACTTGAGACATGCGCACTAAACTGCGCATTTATTTAATCGGAAAGCAATGTGGTACTTTCGTCACTCAAAACAGCGCTGAAAGTTCGAATTTTCCATACGGCTATGATGAAAAGTAAACGTTAATATACACAGTAGCAAATTATCAGGGAATGACCTCTCACTCCCCAGCATTGTGAGTGCCATGATTGGCGATGAGTCAGATTGGAGAGCAGTGACCTCTTTTTGCGAGGCTGTCGTCCTGCAGAAGGAGGCACTAAATTCTTCCTTTCGCCTTATTCATCCGGGGTGCCAAAGCTGAACGCGTCAGCGGACATCTGAACCTCACCTCGTGGATGAAGATAGTTCCGCTGGGTTTTATATGGATATCCTGGTAGGACCAGCAAGTCCCACCCTCACGGATGTAGGTATAGACTCCATCCTGCGTGCATAAAGCATTTCCCAGCGAAAAAATGACTGGCTTCGTTTGTAGAGATCCTGGGTTCAGCTTCTTGCAGAGAAAGTTTAGGAAATTGCATTTTATAATGTGTTTACCACCTAAACAAGAAATTTACGTTCCGGTGTGTAATAACCGCTTATAGATATACTATAATAGACTGTATCATCAGGTGATATTACAGTTAAATGCTGTATAAAAATAAGGCTGGCGCGATCAATCTCCATTAGTGACCAATGTTTATACGTGAGGATTCAACTTCATAATTTTTTTACGTGTATCTTCATGGAAGGCCTTGAAAGCCTCTCTGTCGCATTGGTGAGAATACTCAATATACTATCTGAAGTCTCGAGTTCGATTTTCTAATTAATCTAAAAACTTTGTTGATAAATGGACTATGGGCAACTACAAACAAACTAACTCTTCAGCTTTATAATATTAGTATAGATACATAAAGCAAACAGTTTTCTTGGGTGAAAAATATATAACTTTAAAAGCATTTGTCAAAATATCTGTTAATGGATTTGAAGATTCGAAAGGTTAATAAAAATATGATTCGATTTGAAAAATCCTGGTTGAATAATGATGTGATTTGATTCAAAACAAGTCAGTGTGACTCGACCAGCTGTCGATGTTTACAAGATAGTTTATAGTGTAGTTAGTCGGTTGCCTTGACGCTGCACCCGCCAGCTTCGGGAATGCGGCCCGCCATGCTACACAGTTGCGTAACCAGTAAAATAGGACACTAATCTGGTTAATAAGTAAATAAACTTTACAGCAATTACATTAATAGAATATAACGAACAACTCATACCTTATGTTAATCTTATTTTACTGAAACCGCCAGATCAAAAGAGATTCTTAGTTTAAAAATAATAACTTATATAAGCATTTTTTTTACCCAAAACCCAGCGATACCCTCCACATCCTTTTGTAGAGCACCGGAGGATCGGTACACGCAATTTACCCGGGAGCTCTGGAAAATTTCGCTGGGAAACTTAAGAAGAAGGAAGGAGATGCGGAATTATTCGCCTACTACCTTCCAACCTCCTGCACTGGAGAAGACGAGCATCTACAGTCACTAAATCAGCTTTTAAGTTACAGTCATGTCAACACCTTTTTATATCTTTAACCTTCTTTATCTTCTATAGACAAAACCAAAGACAGATGCATTTGAAGTGTGATTCTGGATGATGTCGCGTATTCCATAGGCCGCTTTGTTACATCTTTAGGCAACCCCACTTCACTTTGTGGTGCTGAGGCATGGACAATCAGGAACATAGATGAAAATACTAGATGCATTTGAAATATGATCATAGAGAATGATGCTACGTATACCATGGACTGGAACGAGGGCACCTTGTTAGTAACAATCAATTTGTCCAACTTCCTGGACTGGCGACTGCCAATATGACCAAAGTAGCTGAGGATATTGTGGAAACAGTTAATAGACAGTTTTCAACACGAAGCTGCTCCAATATAGACTTACCTGTCCTTTTATTTAAGGTAAGGCTATTTTGGAGCAGTTTCGTTTTGACAACTGGTCATATTAGCAGTAGCCAGCCCAGTAACTTGGACAAATTGATAGTTACTGACAAGGTAGAGTGCAAAACTCTCCAAAGTAGACAACCTAACCGCAGGTTTAACCGGGTCAAAAGGGTCACAGGTATTCCATATATTGTCTCTATTGAGGACCGAATGGGATAGGTGCAAAAAATGATACAGGTTCCCCAAAATCGACATAAACTCCAAGTTTGAGGAACACTACCGGGAAGAGAGGAATCTGAGTGAAAGACTATCACTAACAAGTTGCTATGGTTTCAAATGTTTTGGTCTCCTGCAGATCATTCTAAGTATTCCTAGCAATAGAATTGTGTAACTTGATTTACTAACGTAATCTGTGGATAGAAGTCCAGTTTTTTCCAACGTGAGCCCATGGACTGGACTCGACAGGAACCTGTAAACATCGTCGGGGATTTTTCAGTTTCACAAAAGGGAAAACACTGCTCTGGATTTAAATAAAATCTATATAATGATTGTTCCCGCATCAACGGTCAATATCACCAGGTTATCGTTTCTTTTAAATACCAATTAAGATATGTGAAGCCTTTCTCATGATTTTTACTGATATACTACACCTTTTAGACACCACCTACCCATTTACGTAACAAAATTTGCCTAAACCTAAGGTTGCCTGGCGGAATCTGTTACAAAGCGATAAGGCCGCCTTTTTGTACCCTATGATTAAGTTATTGTATCTCTTTCATGTATTTTTTCTGGTGTACAATAAAACTCATACAACGAATAGCATTGAGAATTCGTCGTCGTCGTCGTCGTCGCTTCAACCGATGGACGTCCACTGCTGGACATAGGTCTCACGTAATGATGTCCACAAGGCCCGATCTTGCGCCGCCTGGCTCCAGCGGCTACCGGCGACCCTCTTTATGTCGTCGGTCCACCTTGTGGGGGGTCTCCCTACACTGCGCCGCCCGGTGCGGGGTCGCCACTCCAGCACCTTCGGGCCCCAACGTCCATCGGTCCGTCGGACTATGTGCCCCGCCCATTGCCACTTCAGGTTCGCGATTCGTAAGGCTATGTCGATGACTTTGGTTCTACTACGGATCTCCTCATTTCTGATCACGTAGAGAAATTCCGAGCATAGCCCTCTCCATCGCACGCTGAGCGACTCTGAGCTTTCGTATGAGGCCCCATTGAGAATTCGCTTATCGAGTATCCCGTTGAAGTCTTTCTAAGGGAGATTAGCTTTGTGTAGGAAATCTTCCATAAAATTATCTATATAGCTACTAATTATATGCAAATAAAGCAGCACACCAACTAATATCACTACATGTATAGATGCTATATAAGTGCTCATATTGTTCAAGCGTTTATTTTATATATAATATAATTTCCGACATGACTCTTACACGTAGACAATGATCGCCATTTATATGATAATAAACGACATTAGCTTGTACTTGCATTGTTATATTGACAGAATATTAAAGAAGATGCCCTATACATTACTCCGTTTTATTAAACTTAAACTTCATTTGTATACAATAAAACGCAATGTATGTTTAACATTGTATATTTTACTTCATTGCAAATTCAAATGGTTTTGTTGAATCGATTTTAATTGCGTTATTTGATTACAGTTATTTGTTTATTAGCGTGTTTTGCAGTTGGATATTTATCATGGCGGGTGTAACTGATAATTAAAAACAGATTTGTTTATAACTGCCTCATTGGTCTAGTGGTTAGCATGTTCGACTACAGACATGAGGTCCTGGGTTCGAGTCCCGGGTCGGGCCAATTCAAAAATCAATATTGAGTTTTCTATTAAGATTTTCTCAATATTTGCCCGAAGTTGGGAAGTTGGCGGTGTGATCCACCCCCGTGCCTCGGAGAGCACGTTAAGCCGTCGGTCCTGCGCCTGATCTCTTTCCGGTTGTATCGGACTCCCGTCATCGGACTTTGAGGGCGAAGGAATAGAGAGTGCACTTGTGTACTATGCCTGCCAATCCGCAGTGGAGCAGCGTGGTGGGTCTATGCTCTAAAAACCATCGCTCCTCGCAGTGAAGAAACCTGTGCCCTGCAGTGGGACGTTAATGGGCTGCTACTTACCTTTTTTTTTTGTTTATAACCTTAGGTTTTGTGGTCAAGAACTATATTAGTGGAAATCTATTTAATATATAACTTATAGACATATATTTGGCAAATAGCTTATAGAAGGTTATCTGATAAACAATTTACAGAAATGCATTTGGCAAATTATCGAAATTTATGTGGCAAATAATTCGTAGAAGGTTATCTGATAAATAAATTGGAAATTAATGTCATATGTGTTTGTGTAATAACCTTTGAAATTTATTTGGCAAATAATTCGTAGAAGGTTTGACAATTTTTTTTGTAAATTATTTATAGAAGTTTATTTGGCAAATAAGTTATGGAAATTAATTTGGCAAATAATTCGTAGAAGAATATTTGACAAATTACTTACAGAAATTTATTTGGCAATAACTTATAGAAGTTTATTTTACAAATAACTTAAAGAGAATTTATTGGCAAATAATTCGTAGAAGGTTATTTGACAAATTACTTATAGAAATTTATTTGGCAATAACTTAAAGAAGTTTATTTTACAAATAACTTAAAGAGAACTTATTAGCAAATAATTCGTAGAAGGTTATTTGACAAATTACTTATAGAAATTTGTTTGACAAATTACTTATAGAAATTTATTTGACCAATTACTTATAGAAATTTTTTTGGCAAATCACTTATAGAAATTTATTTGGTTATTAAGTTATAAAAATTTATGTAGCAAAGATTTCGTAGAAAATTATTTGACAAATTACTTATAGAATTTATTTGGCAAATAATTCGTAGAAGGTTCTTTGATAAATTAATTATAGAAATTTGTTTCGCAAATAACTTATAGAAATATAATTGGCAAATAACTTATAGGGGGCCCATTTAATTAGTCACACGATGGGGGGCAATAAAGAGGGACACTGTGTGTCACGGTTAAGGGGGGTCAAAAGTTCATCAAAGGATTTATATAAGATATATGTGACGTTGCGTGTTAAATCCTTCAACATCCTTGAACTTTTAACTTGAACTTGAATGTTTAATTTTCAAGCTGTTTTTCTGTAAAATTATCTCCTTTGGAATTGTATTAGTACTCTTCCAAAGAATCCAGGATAGTATTTATTTTCTAATACTAAAATCTCATATTCTAAACAAAAATGACGCGGTGACACCACAAAAAGTCATTACATCATTGATTTATACATAGACATTTATGAACCATTCAAAGGTGATATAACCTCTTACCGATTGAATCACCGGCCTGCCATGAGTATGGTGCTGCCATCGACTCGGCACAGCATACTTTGGCAGATTGTGCAGCCTGGGGACATTAGCGTCACCTCTTGGTTGCGCTGATCGGCGCGGATCTCTCACTGGACAGCGTTGTAGGCGCGATGCTCTCGAGTGAGAGGTGCTGGGCGGGAGTGGCATTCTTCTGTGAGACGATCATCTCACTGAAGGAGGCCCACGAACGAGAGAGGGAGATTGCAATGGATGCTCCCTCATACCGCCGGAGGAGGCGGGCTACAAGGCAGCGTTTGTAAGCGTAAGTCCGTCCATCGTCGAGAATCCTCAGTCGGATTCATTCGGGGCACCAGGGATGAATGCGAAAGTTGAACCCCTGGTGCTTCATTCATGGATGAAGAGGGTTCCGCTGGGTTTTAGTGGGTATTGCGAGGTCTGCTTGTTCGCCGAGTCCCACACTCCTGACACACGGTCGGGGTCAGTGCATAAAAGCATTTCCCAGCGAGAAAAAAAAAAGGTGTTAAAGTAAGCTTTTCTAAAATACAAGACCAAAGTCCCGAGTAGAAACTAGTATTTAAATGACAAACGTTTCCATTTCATATTTCAATTAGGGTTAGAGATGGTATAAAATGTACAAAAAAGCAAAAGTTGTAATTATCATAATAAATTACTATGTAATTTATTCATAAAATATCAGCTCTAATACCGGACAGGGAATTCGCATTAGTTCAGTAAACAGTTAGAGGTTTTAATTATAATAAAAACTACAAAAACAAAAGTTAATTTAAACTGATTTTTAAAGAGTATATGTGAATGCACATTGAGGTCGGGGAGTCAACACTTTACGTTTCACCTCACCGTGAAACATTAAAGTTATTTACTTTCCTTCCGTTTTACTTCATTCCTTAAATTATTAAGTTTTGAATGGCCCATTTATCTAGGAAGACTATAGGCTATATAACATAACGTTACGACAAATACAAGCGGATATAAAAAGGGAAATGTCGCAAAAACTGGAAAATGGATTTAAGATATAGCAAATTTTTATACACAAAGCACATTGCACATTAGAAGAAATTTCAGTAACTTCACTTTTTGTGTTAGATAGCCTAATTATCAAGCAAGACTATAGACTATATAACATCGCGTTACAACTAATAGAATATAAGCAATAATGAAAAATGTTACAAAAACTGGAAAAAATTATTGAGTTTCAGAGCTGCCACTGCATATTCTGCTTAAACGGTTAAAGATACGAAATAATTATGTATGACTGAATTGTTCGTTATAAAAAGCTCTAAAAATAATTGTACAACAGCATAATTGTATCTTTAAAGGTTTCCTCTCTGTGACCAATTTTATGCTAATCAAAATTTCTCCCTCCTTTATGTGAAATTTACGCATATTGGTTTTATTTAACCAAAATTTTAACTGTTCAAATCAGTATTTCGTTATAAAAGTTAAACTAATCTTATAATCCGGGTATAAGGCTTGTTACCCACTTATATATACATTCCATCTTTACTTCAATTGTTTTTATTAGGCAAAACAATTCATATAATCTAAACTAATATGTATGTATGTTTGTAGCGTTTTCACACAAAAACTACTGGACCGATTTCAAAAATTTATCACCATTAGAAAGCTGCATTTTCACTAAGCGACATAGGCTATATTGATTTCTCAAAAAAATAAGGATCCCTAGTAAAAATACATTAATGTATCCCAAGGTGTAAAAATTTAGTCACAAAAAATCTGTCACCGCGTGCACTGCGGAAACTATTGATGATACAACAAAAAGTTGTTGTACAAAATTATAGAAGGTAACAATATCTACAAAAAAGTCTATTATACCATATGTCCAACTAGTGTAGTTATGCCACTATAACTTCTTGTTTACATTTCAAAAGTTAATAAAAGCGCCGACATTAATCAAACCATATTATTTATACCTTTATATTAATCCTAATCTTATTAAATTGTATTTTATTAAAGACCGTTTCAATGCCTTTAAAACTCAATTTAAATTATTAAAATATGACATCTCACTCAAAAGATATAACGAATTTTTAAATGTTAATCGAAAGAAATGTATCCCGAGTCGAATTCAGTGTGTCAAATGTTTTATAGGGAAGTTCTGAGACAATAAAGTGTTACAAATAAATCTTTTTTTTAATATCATAGAAGAAAGTGTTGCATTTTGTATATAATAAAAATAAGTAAGAAGCAGCCCATAAACGTCCCACTGCTGGGCACAGGCCTCCTCACTCCGAGGAGCGAGGGTTTTTAGGGCACTAACCCACCACGCTGCTCCACTGCGCACTCTCAATTCCTTCACTCTCATAGTCCGGTGTGACAGGAATCCGACATGACCGGAGAGAGATCAGGCGCAGGACCGACGGCTTAACGTGCTCTCCGAGGCACGGGGGTGGATCACACCGCCAACTTCCCAACTTCGGGCAAATATTGAGAAAATCTGAAATCTGAAAAACTCAATATCGATTTCAAATTGGCCCGACCTGACTCGAACCCAGGACCTCATGTCTGTTGTCGAACATGCTAACCAGTAGACCAATGAGGCAGAGCATATAATAATCAAGCTAAAAATTACTGGACCGATTTAAAAAATTCTTTCAATACCTTGTTGTAGTTGTATTAACATATATTCGCTGTCAAGTTAAATCTATATATTGATAAGATTATGAATGTAATTGTGTACCTAATAATCTAAAAGGAAGTGATTAAAAACTAAGTGAAATAAAACTTTTATGTTAACGAAAGTCAATCTGGCCTGTGCGCCTTTATGAATAGCCAGATGGTGTCTCAAAGGGCCAGCCTGGCTGTGCATGCTGGAGTGTTGGTGCCAACACTTATGTATGGTAGTGAAAGTTGGGTATGGCAGAAGAATCACAAAAGTAAAATAAATGCGGTAGAGATGAGAGCGTTGAGAAGCATGAGTGGATTAAAACTGAGTGACAGAGTAAGAAATAGTGTGATAAGAGAACGTTGTGGTATAAAAGAAGACGTAGTGACTAAAATTGAGAAAGGTATGCTTAGACGGTTTGGGCAAGAAGAGAGAATGAATGAAAGGAATTTGACAAAAAGGATTAATGAGTCAACATTGAATGCGAAAGTTGGAAGGGGAAGACCAAGGCGAACGTTCCTGCACCAAATCCAGGACATTTTAAATAACGGCCAGGTCAAGAGTACTCTAAACCGACGAACTTGTATGAAAGGTTTAATAAGAATGAAAGAAGCGAAGGAGATATGCAAGGACCGTGGCAAGTGGAAGGACGTGGTCTCTGCCTACCCCGAAGGGAATGAGGCGTGAATTTGTAGTCCGACTTAGTACTTTTTACTGGGTAAAACCACCAAAGTCTAGCGAATCAGCTAGTATTTTTTAATTTGAACTCGTGCTACCTTTAAGCTATAGATATATTTCTGTGGACAATTGCCATTACAAGCGAGACAAGATCAACTGTTGTCAAAAATGATTGATGTATTCTATCATCGTCCTAAATACGTCGAGTTGGGGTTCAAATCTTGTATTCAAAGTCTTAGCGACGTATAACGGGTTCACTGTATCAGTACATTGGTCTTGTGGTGAACTTATTCGGCAATAGCTCATGAGCTCATGAGGTTCTTGCGACTGATGATGATATTAAAGATTCACTTCCACACGTTCAAGATAAAAAGATGTATTAGGTGAAATGTCTAGAGTATCTTCTGGGTTCTGGCAAATTTCTCGCAATTCTCTTATCTCTGCTTGAGATTGGTTGCAGTGGCTGAAAGTCCATTTAAATGTATATATAATTCTTTATTTGCCCGATTTTCTCAATATTTGCCCGAAGTTGGGAAGTTGGCGGTGTGATCCACCCTCGTGCCTTGGAGAGCACGTTAAGCCCTCGGTCCTGCGCCTGATCTCTTTCCGGTTGTATCGGACTCCCGTCATCGTACTATGAGGGCGAAGGAATAAAGAGTGCACTTGTGTACTATGCCTGCCAATCCGCAGTGGAGCAGCGTGGTGGTTATATGCTCTAAAAGCCCTCGCTCCTCGGAGTGAGGAGACCTGTGCCCAGCAGTGGAACGTTAATAAAAATAATAATTCTTTATCATCATCAAATCCATGCGCTTATCCCACTAAGTGGCGTCGTTTTTAATGCAGTTTTTGAAACCATAAAATCGTTAGGTCAACTAAGTTACATAAATATAAAATACCACATTCAAATTGTTACAGTGTCTTGTCCTGGGGACCTGACCTCTCGTTGGCAAGCACTACAGATGCAATTGCTCTCAGCGAGCAAGCCTGGCCAGTGGTTTCCACCTTGCACACCTATCATCTCGTTAAAGGAGGCACGGCAAAGGGAAAGGGGAGTAGGAAACAGTAGAGGTTTACACATTTCCTTCCCTGGTAGTCCACGTGTGAACCTTTTTTTTTTTAAATAGTTATGGCAGACAAATGAGCTGGCGGGTCACCTGATGTAAGGTGATCACCGCCGCCCATGGACACCTGCAGCACCATAGGTACTACTGATGTGTTGCCGGCCTAATAAGTAGGAGTTAATTCGTCTCTTAAACACATTTGCATCATAGCCTTGCGGGAACACCGTTGGCGGGAGTTCGTTCCACATTTTACACGTCCGTGGGAAAAAGATCGACGGTATCTAAGTGTGGTTGAAGGCCATGCATCCAGGTTATATGGATGAAATTTATCGGTCCGTCGAGTTGTCCGATCGTAAAACCGTGAACCTACTTCATCCGGACAAGGAACAGAGGCAGAGAAGAATGCCAACGAACTTCTGATTCCCCCATTTACAAATGACGAGTGCTTTACTGGATTTAAGTGGATATTCTGGTGCTGCTGGTAAGTCCCACCAGTCCCAAGACAAAAAAATAGATATTAGGGTATTGTAGATAGCGTAGATGTTGCTATTAACTGGTGTGTAGATATTAATCGTCTGAGGAAGTTGCGCGGATCAAATAGTATAGATAAATCTCACTATATCTCTAACAATATCACGCAAGTTCATAAACTTGTTTAGAAAGCCACACTGAGGCAAGTGTCGATGACAATTATGGGTTATGTAATTAAAGGCTAATCGCCCATTAGCCGCCAATCTCCCGCTGCATGAAAAAACTCATAATTATGCTCAATTAACACGTGCCCACAGTGTAAATAATTGCAATCATGGGCTTAAATGTTTCGATGGTAAAACCCAGCTGTAGTACTCTGTTTATTACTTTTTGGTTGACGCTTAACTGTAATCTCACCTGATGATAAGTGACGCAGTCTTAGAGGGACTTTGCCTCTCATTTTTCTATAATCCTTACGACATGATACGATATTACTGTCCTAAGCCAGGCAATCAGAAATATAAGCATCTCTTTCTTTTTAAGTCATATTGTGTATTATCTATTTCGCTTTCTCGCTATACGTAGAGATAACACCAGACAATAGAAAAAACAAATAATAAATGAGTTACACAGTGACCGATCGTGTCGCGTCGAATGTCGTTAAGTATTTTTTTTTTGTATTTTATTTATTATATATATTATGGTATTTAAGTTTAAATTTTTAACATAATATAACACTGTATAGTTTCATTATTAGCAAACGTGCAAATCGTAAGTCTGATATTTACGGATAGTTATAATTACAGTATTGTTTCCGAAATGGAGTATTAATTTAAAAATACCTTACAAAGCACCCCACGCTTATAGAATATTTGATGTTACTAACATCAAATATTCTCAGTAACTTGTACTTGTTCTATTTACCACGTATCTTTAACAAGTGTGCGAAGTTGGAAACAAGTCTATTCGTGGAAAGTGGGAGACAAAATCACATTCAAATATTCCATTACATACAGTTGGAGCTGATAAAGCGTGTTATGAAGATGCGTAAGCTCAACCCGAGGAAAGATTTTCTATCTATTGTATTGGAGTATAAAATAAACAACAGAAACGTCGTCACTTCAACAACAAGCTGCCGCTGCACATCGAATGAAGTGGTATTCTGTGCACCAGCTCCCAGTTTGTTGAGGTCATTTGAACCGTACGAGGCGTTCAATACATTTCTTTCTATGAGACAATGGCCGCGGTATTGAAAGGCGACAGTGCGTCGCTTCACGTTGCCAAGTAGGAAACTGAGGCACGTCGCGGCCATCAATCTGCTTCGGAGTGAACGACCTCCCATCCTGCGTGACGTCACGCCGTGGCCCGTCACCAACTCCTCGACGAATGTAGAACAATAACACCATGCATTTGGACACAATGAATACTCGATATCGACAACCTTTACGTATTAATAGTCGAGTAATCCTATTTAAGGCTGACTTGTTCTGGTCAGCTTGTTCATCAGATCCTGAATTCGTGTCACTGATTGAGTTTTCCGATGAAATTTTCGACGACTGACAAAAAATTAATCAATTGTATTTTTTAACCAAAGACGTACAAAAAGCACTTTTGAATCGTTAGTAATCTGTTCGTTAGTAAAAAATCTACCACCCGTTTGGAAAGTCGAATCCGCTGAGAAGAAACCGGCAAGAAACTCAACGGTTACTCTTTCAAAGGTAGTTTTGTACGTAACAAAGTATTGCTTCTGTGAGCAACTGGAATCAACTCCCAAACAGTTCTATCGTTCAATTAATTAATTTATATTTATTTATTTATTCTTATTGCACATATACATACAAAATTTTAAGAAAGAGAATTACAATATTGTATATACGATTATAGGTGTACAAAGGCGGTCGCTCTAAGCGATAAGCTTAGAGCGATCTCCTCCAGACAACCTTGGAGATAGTAGCCCATGACAGCACTGGGTAAGTGCAATAGAACAAAAGTAATATAGACAATACATATATGTAAATAGGTAGATATATATTTATATACTCAATAAATTACATAAACCACATATATACCCATATGTAATTTAGTAAACATACATACACATATAAATATACAAACATAATTATTGTGCACTACTTAGATAATATTCTTTCAAACGTCTTTTGAAGATAGTCAAGGACTAAGATTGCCTAATCCCTCGTGGAAGATCATTCCACAAATTCAGTTTTAATCGTGAAGGACTTCTAATAGCACATCGTCCGACAATAAGGAGTAAGAAGCTTCAAATCACCATAGGAACGCAATTGAAGACGACCATCTCTTTCAGTAAAAGTAAAGCGTGATTTTAAATATGATGGTGGATGATGGAATACAGGAGAGTAAGAGCATGTAAATTTCTGCGCGATCGCGATGAGAGACATGATCATATTTTCGCAGGCCAAAGATAAAACGAATGCAGAGATTTTGTAGTGTTTCAAGTTTATTAAGTAAAGTCTCTGATAAATCCAAATAACACACATCAGCATAATCTAATATGGGTTAAATGAGGGAGTTAGCTAAGAGAATTTTTGTCTTAATAAGTAACAGATTAATCTTCAACATATGCTCTTTGTAAAATTAAGTTTTTAACATATTTCTTATGCAGAGGCAAATGCCACCAATAAAAAAAATATCAATATTTCGCCAAAGTTGTGTAGTTGTCGGTGTGCTCCCCCTCGGTCCTTCTATTTCTCTCACCGGTAGTGTTAGATTGTCGTCACATCCCACTATGAGAGTGAAGAAATAGAGAGTGCATTTGTGTGTATGATGCCTTTTTGTTTCCACACTGCGAAAAGTCTTTATGCACCCCGTCAAGATAGAAAGCCTGAATACCCACTAAAACCCAGCAATACCCTTTAGTCCATCCATTAGTGAAGCACCAGAGGAAGGCATGAGAAGAGGAGCGTCTATAGCGCCCTCCCTCTGCCTCTTCAGCGAAATAACTGATTAGCAAAAGGAGACAACTGTCCTCTACTTGTTTACTATATCTGCAAACCCGCAGTCCAAAATCTCTCTCTCTCTCTTATGACTGAGACTTATGCCCAGTTGTGAGAGGATAATGGGCTGCACTTACCTTATCTTTTTATCCTAATTTCATAAGACAGTATTTCTAAAGATAGATATACATAAAAAGAAAAATCTATTTCGTCATTTACATTGTATTAAGGATGGTTTTTTTTTATTTCAAGGTTAGTTGTACTCTCACATCATGGTAGATGGTAATTTACCTGTTATGGCTTTTACACAACATCGTAAAGGTACTTTAAATGTTTGCTTGGGTTTTAACTAGGTAAGTAGCAGCCCATTAACGTCCCACAGCAGGGCACAGGCCTCCTCACTCATAGGAGAGAGAGAGTTTTTAGAGCATACACCCACCACACTGGTCCACTGCAGATTGACAGGCATAGTACACAAGTTCCAAGTCCAGCAAAGGTTTTCCCAAAAGGCTACGATATGGAGACATTCAAGAGGCGATTAAACTCCTTCCTATTATGCCGGCAACACATCCACAGCTCCTCTGGTGCTGCAGGTGTCCATGGGCAGCATTTACAGTGGCAGTAATTACTTAACATTAGGTGACCCGCTAGCTCGTTTGTCTGCTATATCTATATAAAAAAAAATTCACTCTCTATTTCTTCACTCTCATAGTCCGATGTGACTGGAATCCGACACGACCGGGGAGAGATCAGGTGCAAGATCAAAGGCTTAACGTGCTTTCCGAGGCACGGGGGTGGATCACACCGCCAGCTTCCCAACTTCGGTCAAATATTGAGAAAATCTTAATACAAAACTCAATATTGATTTTTGAATCAACCCGACCTGGAGCTCGAATTCAGAACCTCATGTCTGTAGTCGAACATGCTAACCACTAGACCAATGAGGCAGTTCAGGGTTTGAACTAGGCACGACCGAAATCTTCAATCTGTTCAGACTCAGACAAATTAGATAATACAATTTCCTAAGTTCACTCAACAGGGTATCAAAAAAGGCCGGATTAATAAAATAATCAAACACTGAACAATTTTCAAGAGATGTATTTTCTTCCAATATTCGTCAAACCTCTACCACCGCTTCGGAAAATATTAACTATTGAGAAGATTCGGAAAATATTAATTATTCTATTCTAGTTATTACTAACATAGAAATACAATTACATCTTCGACATCCATTAATATTTAATATAAAAACACAATTATCATTACGACACATTAGTAAGATAAGGTTTTTAAATTAGAGAAATAGACATAGCTTTATATATTATATAATTAAAACTGAGACTGAGAACTGAACCAACTTCTACGATACATAACCTTTTATAACTTTTCACAAATTAGGAAATTATGTCTAAACACCAATGAGAATGTTTGCTGCCGAATACATTTGTTAATTATCTTTTTTATTAAGAAAAAACCATTCCCTGTTAGTTGGGATGTTCAAAGACCTCGCCGACGCCCACCTCGCCGATGGAGAGACGATATCGTAAACCTTGCTGGAGCAACGTGGACACTGGCACGAGACCGGAGACAATAGAGTAGAACGGAGGAGGCCTTTTTGCCCATATGAGGGTAACCCCACTTCAAAAATAGGAATATAATTAGATTTAATGACATTGATATATTATTCAATACAATGTTATTGAGAAACTAAATATTTACTATGTATTTTCGAAGTTATGACGAATTTTATAGAAGTGGAAAATAAAGGCTTTATTATTACATATAAATAAATTTATAATAATTACTTATATGCACAAATATCAAATAATACATATACCTACATAAACAATTACATAAATAAATATAACGGGTGGAGGATACAGCCCGGCAGTGAGACTAAAGGGCCGGGGGTCAAGGCTACAGGCTGAGAAACCGCCGGACTATCCTAGCCGAGTCCAGCAACACCGCCTTTTGCATCCTTGCTGCGAGCGAACTGCAACGGAACCCCAGTCGTCTCAGATGGTGAGCGAGACTGACTGGGATCAGACCATTCGCAGATATTGCGGCTGAGATGGTTTCAGTGGAACTCACCCCGTGCGCCAGATCCAGATATTTACGCTTTTTCTCCATTTCAGCTCGCACGACATTCTATCGTGATATCCACTAAAAACACCCGAGATATCAGGCTTGGTGGCCCGTATGGTTCTGTCCGTAATAATGGACCGGTCCCAGTAGAGTCGGATACCGTCGCGTTCGAGTACTGGCACCGACTGGTGCCTATAATAAGGCAGTCTCTCATCAAGGAGACTGTACATCAGGTCGAGCTCTTGATGAAGGATTTTGCACATGCCTGAGTGACTCGCCGGGATAGCGACAGGCTCGACATACGTCGTAAGTGCCATCCTTCAGAATATACTTTCGATAGCTCCTCGTCTTGATCACCTGATACTGTATCGCACAGACAAAACCTTCGGTTTCCCCAATAATTATTATTATGTTAAAATATGACCGCAACAACTCTGATACTTCCGCGATAGTCAATAAATAATAGATGATTCCCTCAATCAATTCAAGTCTCAGATAATAATATAAACCTAACAAGGGGATAGAACTCGTGACATCTTATAGCAAAGCGAATAGTCGCATCACTATGTCAGTTAGGTCGTCAATTAAGGATGCTCGTTACTTTCTTAAGATAAACTAATTGGTACCTGCCCAGGGTTAGAAGCTAGGCCATCATTGCTTCTTACCCTTTACTTGTATATAAAAATAAAAGAACTCATTATATTAAAAAAACTCCACGCCGTCACGGAGTAGCGGCGACACGTTTTTGCAATTTTTTTGTTGCGTGAGGGTAGATCCACTTTCGTTATTATCACAACCGCTACCTAATATGGAGGTAGTGCGTTTCGTTTGAGCGACTCGTTTTTCTATCAGTCTCATTGTGTGCACCAAACATGTAATGTTAGGGTGAATGCACAATAATTAAAAACGTCGCGTCGTGGAAAATTACGATGTGTACGGCCAATTATTTCGTAATACAACACCGATTCGAAACAGGTTTTACTGAATAATCGAAAAAAATTGGTAATGTTTAGATGAAGTTTTATCATTATATATAATTAGTAATTAATCCAATATATCTCTTATTTAAAATATAATTTGAAAGAATTAGATTTACAGTCAATTACGTTATCCAGCGGCTACCAGCTGGAGCCAGGCAGCGCAAGATCGGGCCTTGTGGACATCATTACGTGAGACCTATGTCCAGCAGTGGACGTCCATCGGTTGAAGCGACGACGACGACGTTATCAAGAAGTTACTATGATTTCACTCAGAAAGATTAAAAAGTGCGTGCGTAAAAGTACACTCGTCAGAAGTGAAACTTCTTTGGCAAACTAATTGGTTATATTTATACAAATCTAAATCTTTACATATCCGAGACTTAGATGGAAGGGAAAGGAGGATATGTTAGGAATTTAATTGTCATTAAGATATTAAAAGTGTCGAGAATAATTTATTGCAATCTCAAATCACGAATTGCAAAGTAAAATGCCACATTTTATTTTTGAATATCTTTGCTGCATATCTTCGTGACGCTTATCACGCGTTTCATCCGTAAAAAAAATATATGACGGAGGGCAGATGTCAGTGGAACGCTGGCGCCATCTATCGGCGTGGGACAGAGTGAATGGTGGCAGTCCGGCGGGAGTCTCTCGGCAGTTGTCGAGTGGCGCTCGACCGGAACAATCTACTGTTGGAACTGTCGCGTTCCTAGCTATTAGTGTTAATGATTTTGTGTAAATTGATATCGGGAACATTAAGTGATTGAACATTATAATCCAAGTTAATTAATAAAGCGTTTGATTGCACCGGAATTACCCACGAACGTCCACAGTATAAGAAATTAATAACGATGTCGGTAGAGAACCTACGCCCCTGTGTTTTATGCTACTCTATTCTCTCTTACTCTCCAACATATATATTTATTTTCTAAATTATACTTTTTTAAGGACTACACAACGTTATTTACCTTTTTTGGAAAGATATAAAAGTTTACAATTCAACTGACTTTAAGTGAATCCCAATCACCCTCGTAACAGCAGAACTACTAGAATTATTTGTCTCCCTTTCACATGATGGCATAATATAAAATAAATTAAGTTCTTTTGTTAAATATGTGATGTTACACTCTAAAATGGTTCCTTAAACTTAAGTACTTGCACCTTTACACCCAAAATAAAGCTTCATTAATATCTATATTCATTGTTTAAAGAAGCTGTTATAATTATATTAGATGTGACTGCGAATTCATCGTTTTTAGGTTTTTTGGTAGTATTTATATTAATTTAGGCTAATTACTTAACGAGTTTTTGTCCTTTTTGGGGTTCTAGACTATCTGTGTACCAAATTTTGCAGAATTTTTGGCGTTTGGATTGTTATTTTACACCCTTGAGGTAAAAACATTTACAAACTTTCAATGTCATGATTGTCCTTATCAAATCAACTTCTAGCTCTACAAATGACGATATTTTGTTACCCTTTTTTATCATTAGAAAGTAGCCTATATCCTCTTTAAGTCTCTAGACTATCAGTGTATCAAATTTCATTGAAATCGGTTTAGTAGTTATGTCGTGAAAGCGCGACAAATAGAGTTACTTTCGCATTTATAATATTATTAACAGCAGCCTATTTAAGTCCCACATAGGAACAGTTCTGCTCAATAATAAGAGAGAGAGAAAGAGAGCTTAGAATGCTATAGGTATCCCAGAATTTCTTAGGTGATATACAAAGCTTTCTTCATTAAGTTTTCCTTCACCGAAAAGCACAGGAGAACTTAATTGTGTCTCTGTAGAATTTGAACCTGTAACTCACAGTAATCCACTTGACTATTGGGCCATTGTGTGTAAAATCCTAACAGCTTCTTGAACCACGTCATAGAACCGTGTATGATAACGAAACTTTTTAATTTTTTCCTTAAGTACGCCACCGAAGCGTGCATGAAATATACCGCCATTAAGTAATACGATTTTATCTTTACTTTGATTAACATCAACAAAATTTTTAACGACGGCAATGTGTAGAAATTTGGGTTTCAAGAATTAATATGTAAATTCCATCATTTAGTCGAAGACATACTTATTTATCATAATATGAAATTAAACTTCAACAATTACCTTCTGTTGTAGTAATAAACAAATATATTAGCTAATGTTTCAAGTATTTATATGTAAATTTCATCATTTAGTTGAAGACAATTTTATTAATCATAATATTAAGGTTCAACAATTACCTCTTGTTATAATAATAAACATTTTTAGGCGTAGTTCAAGAATTTGTTTGTAAATTCCGCCATTAAGCTTCAGATTACATAAAAATTTAAGACATTCAAGAATGATTATGTAAATTCACTCTTTTATTCGATGACATTTTTATTTATATATTAAGTTATCTAAGCTTTAAGAATTAATTTATAAATAACAAAATTTATGATAAATATTCCTATTTATATTATTGTGTATATTTTGAGCATTATTATGTAATTTCAAACATTTACTCGGAGATCATATTTGTTAAAAGTAGCTAAAATTGAGTTTTTTGCTGGTAAAATGATTTTATACAAACAGACATACCACTAGCGAATTATAAAAGCTTATTAAGCTTTAGGAATATTTAAATTTTGAGTTTTTATTAATCAAAAGGTAAAGTGTTTGTTTTAGGAATTATTATGTAAATTCCATAATTTACTCTTCGACATTTTAATTCACAAAAAAACTACGTATATATAGATTAGGAAAATAATGTATATATAAATACTAAAGTTGGCTTTCTGTTACTTTAAAAAGAAGTCTTATAATAACATTTTCTTTTTACAAGTAATTATTGAAGTTAAAGAAAAGGGTAAAATCTTATGGTTTTTTTTTTAAACCACTTCCGCTGTCTGTTGGCGGTACTTTGCAATTATATACAGTTTATAAAAAACTGCGGTAAATACAATAAATTAAATTCTTTATTGCTATTATTTAGTGAGATTGTAAGGTGCCGTTCGTTAAGGTGTTCTGATGGCGACGCGTTAATTAGTGTACTGACTTGTAAAGGCCAAACACACAGTGCGACTTCAGATTCTACATGGATTTAAATCGAAATAAATCCAAAGTTGTTGTCTTTTCTTATAGGTTTCCTCTTCATACATTATTGCTTTAACTGACTCAACTCATCACCATCTTACTACATATCTTGCGCGTGAGAGCAAATTTGATTGCCATAAAAAGGTTATAGCGACTCAACCTTAAAAGATACATAAAAGCCACCGTATACTTTCTTTTAGAACTACTTTAGAAGGACAATTCCGCTATACATGCTTGCTCCGTAACTTTAACTGTTTACGTAGCACATGTAAAAGAAGCCCTCAAACGAAACATAAGTTGCCGGTTTTCGCAACATTTTTCTTTTTTGCCCTGCTTCAAAAAATCTTAGCGTGATGATATATTAGCATAACCTTTCATAATAAATAAGCTATCTAATACTCAAGGAATTTTTGAAATCCGTTCAGATCTTCCTGAGATTAGCGCGTTCAAGTCTTTATGTAGCGCGTGATATACATTGCCAGTTTTTGCGATATTCTTCTATATTGCCTTTCCTATTGGTTGTAAAGGGATGTTATATATCCCATATCATTCCTGGATAAATGGGCTATTCAATACTAAAAGAGTTTTGCAATTACAACCAGTAGTTCCTGAGATTAGCGTCTTTATACTACAACAGTCTTTTTTATAATTTGAAACTATTAAGAGGCAAACTGCCAAGTCTCACAAGTTATCATTTACGTGGATAACCTCTTGACATTAAACATACGTACCTACTTTGTATCACGTCTCATTCCTTTCGGAGTAGGCATAGGCCACGTCCTTCCACTTGCCATGATCCTTGCATATCTCCTTCGCTTCTTTCATTCTCATTAAACCTTTCAAGTTCGTCGGTTTAGAGTACTCTTAACCTAGCCCTTATTTAAAACGTTCGCCTTAGTCTTCCCCTTCCAACTTTTGCATTCACTCTTCACTCATAAATCCTTTTTGTCAGTCTCCTTTCATTCATTCTCTCTACGTGCCCAAACCATCTAAGCATACCTTTCTCAATTTTAGCCACTACATCTTCTTTGATACCACAACGTTCTCTTATCACATCATTTCTTACTCTGTCACTAAGTTTTAATCCACATACGCTCTCATCTCTACCGTATTTGATAAATGGCATAAAATTTAGCTTTTCGCTATTTAGACGTCGCTCCGCGGCCTCTTTCAACGACATCACCTCGTCGCTAAAGAAGGCCACCGAACTCCAACACTCCCTCCGCTCCACCATCGCTCTCACGACGGTGGGCAGAGACAGGTCGGTCGACCCTAATACGGCCACTAGGGCAGATCTCTGTCTATCCCAACTGGGGCACACCGCAAGCGTGTGCTCTGAGGATTGCCACACTCGTGGCATTCCTCAGTGGGCTCCCTACGGGCCACCCGACACAGATACCTCCCGAAGCACCCGTGCCTCGAGAGGATCTGCGCCAAGTGGAAAGTGATCACGCCGTGACCACACGACACCCAAGCGACGTTCCCCTTTGTCTTCCCCTTCCAACTTTCCCATTCACTCTTAACTCATAAATCCTTTTCGTCAGTCTCCTTTCATTCATTCTCTCTACGTGCCCAAACCATCTAAGCATACCTTTTTCAATTTTAATCATTACATCTACGTTTATACTACAATGTTCTCTTAACACACTATATAAATAACTAAATAAATCGATCGAAGTGAAATCGTATCGGACGTAGTGTACACACGGCATTAACTCAACGCAGTGGACCGTTCATCTTGCAGTGTTTCAACTTAAAACCTGGTCACTGCCACAAAATAATTCCTTAATTAGAGTATCTTTACAATTTATAGTTAATTGTACGGATTCACATTGTATCGTATTATGTCCAGTTTATCGCTTTGAATTATGGGAATTGTCTGCAACACAAAATAGTAAGTTATGGATGGTTATTACTATCGTATATATGATAAAACGGCCCCTAGAAAGAAGCAGCCATGTAGTATTTGTAGTTTTTAAAATTATATCACCATTCTGTCGCCGTCAAGGTCAGAATACCCACTAAAAACCAGTTACACCCTCGTCACCTTGGATTGGGAGTGTCTGAGGCTCCCTCCTGACACTCCCGAATGAAACCGATTACGACAATTCAAAGAGCAGAGACAACAGGCGTTCGTAAGCTGCAGCAGATGCTTCCTCCGAAGAAAAGGGGTATTTGCTACAGGTTCATCAGTAATTTATTGCATAATATTGCAATTTGCTAAATTACCATAAACTACGAATGTTTTATACTAGATGTTCCTGGCGCTTTCCCCCATGTAGTTCATGATCCCGTGGAGAAATGGAGAAATTCGTGTCAATCTAAATCATTCTTGAATTTACTTGGAAACGCACAAAGAATTAAAAAAAAACGCTTCAGTCGTTTCATATTTATATCGGAGAATAAGAGAGAAGGGGCATACAGCATGGGGGCGTATGGTTCTCCGCCGACATCGTCATTAATGGCATCCATAATTCAATTTCCATATTGTGGGTGTTAGTGGATGCTGTTGGTGCAATCAAACAGTTTATTAATTGACTCAGATTATAATTTATATATCAATCACTTAATGTTACCGATATCAATTAACTCAGAATCATTAATAATAGCTAGGAACGCAACAGTTTTAATAGTTGGCCGCTCTGGCAGACCGTCACCCAAGCACTGCCGAAAGAAGGCCGCCGGATTGTCACTATTGACTCTGCCCCACGCTGATAGACAGATGGCGCCAGCGTTCTACAGACTATAATATAATAAAAATTGTTTTTTTTATCATACCTGTATCGAAATTTTATACTTTCGGCGCTATTTTGTATATTTAAATAAATACGTAATTTAGTGCGCACGCCTAAAATTTTCGACGCATGCGAGCTTGTTTTATGTCATATGTCGAAATATTTGGCAATCTAGTTTTGTGCGCCATAAGAATTCGCATGTAATTCACTTGATAGAAGTATTTATTAAATTACCACCAAATTTTCAAAAGCTGGAACGATATTCTACGATGTGGACGAATATCTATTATAATTCATTTTTAACTTTTGTTTCAATTTTGAATGACGTTTCTTGACCTTTTATTACATATTTGCATACCAATCATTGGTTTAACATTTGTACTTTATGAAACCATGTATTTTCAAATGTTTCTTTGGTAAATAAATTGTTATTCTATTATATTCACTTTTCAAATAATTCTTAAGATTCGTCGTCGTCTCGATGGACGTCCACAGCTGGACAAAGGTCTCTCTTAATCCATCCAAGCTTGTATCCAGCTGCTGCCAGCGACCCGCCTGATGTCATCGGTCCACCTGGTGGGGGGTCCGCCGACGCTGCGTTTACCAGTGCGAGGCCACCACTCTAGCACCTTCGAGCCCCAACGTCCATCGGTTCTGCGAACTTTGTGCCCTGCCCATTGCCACTTCAGCTTTGCAATTCGGTAGGCTACGTCGGTGACTTTAGTTCTTCTACGGATCTCCTCATTTCTGATTTGATCACGTAGGGAAACCACGAGCATAGCCCTCTCCATTGCCCGCTGAGTGACTCTGAGTCTTCTTACAAGCAGGCACTGAGGAATTATGGATGAAAAGATGTCCCGTAGTTTTCCGAACGCTGCCCATCCGAGTTGGATTCGGCTGTTGATCTCATTTTCGAAGTTGGACCTACCTAATCGTGTCCCTGGTAGATGTACTCGTTCACAATTTCATTAACGGAAAATACCAGACGGTGATATCAGCCAGCAAATCTGTATCGCAACGGACACTAAGCATATATATCCTCATATTCTCACAGGATCGAAAACTACGCAGGTTACACCACGGGTAGCAGTTATAATATTAATTAATACGTTTTGTTTAGATGTCAAAAGGTCGCCGACCACCTCGATTCTCGCGAAAGCTGCCATGGAGAGAGTTTTCGATAATCATTTATTTCTAACAAATTATATGATGATACTAATAAATTATCTAACCTCTTGCGTAAATGATTTCGATTCCACGAAAAGTGAAATTATTATATTTATATAAATCTATTTAAAATGTTCTTCATTATAATATCTATATTATAATATATATTATTGTATAATTCCTTCCTTCTTCGCTACTTACAGCTTTTTTAACTCAAGGGTGTCTGGAAGAAATTGCTATTAAGCGATAAGACCGCCTGTTGTACTTTCTTTCTCTATTTAGTTAAGTTTATTATAATGTGCAATAAAGTGTATAAATAAATCAATTGTAATATCTATTACACGACTCTAATTTATTACGTTTTTTTTAACACTTTTCGGTTTAATATACACGAAAAGAAAATACATTTTCTTATACATAACACACTTTTGTAATTGTTGTGGTTGGTGGTGTTTTGAATCACTTTTTTATAGATGAGGAAGCCTGTGGCCCAGCTGTGGGACGTTAAAAGAATTTACTTTTATAGAAAATAAAACTTTATCATATCGTATATATTATCTTCGTCAAACTATTATGTAAATTTGAAAAAATTAAAACAAAAATCAAATGTTAAATATTAGTTCAGAATACTAGCCATTCTTATATCTATTTTAACATCGTCGCTTCAACCGATGGACGTCCACTGCTGGACATAGGTCTCACGAAATGATGCCCACAAGGCCCGATCTTGTGCCACCTGGCTCCAGCGGCTACCGGCGATCCTCCTTATATCGTCGGTCCACCTTGTGGGGGGTCTTCCTACACTGCGTCGTCCAGTGCGGGGTCGCCATTCCAGCACCTTCAGGCCCAGACTATGTGCCCTGCCCATCGCCACTTCAGGTTCGCGATCTGTAGGACTATGTCGGTGACTTTGGTTCTGATACGGATCTCCTCATTGATCCGGATTTGATCGCATAGAGAAACTCCAAGCATAGCCCTCTCCGTTGCACACTGAGTGAATCTGAGCTTTCGAATAAGGCCCATAGTCAGCGACCACGTTTCCGATCCGTAGGTAAGCACTGGCAACACGCACTGTTTGAAGACTTTAGTCTTCAGGCACTGAGGGATATTGGACGAAAAAGTCTTCCGGAACTTCCCGAACGCTGCCCAACCGAGTTGGATTCGGCGGTAGACCTCTTTCTCGAAATTGGACCTACCTAGCTGGACTATGTGTCCCAGGTATGTATACTCGTCAACAATTTCGAGTGTAGAGTTCTCAACGATGTCTGGGTGGAGCGGAACATGGATATTGGACATAACTTTCGTCTTATCCATGTTCATTTTTAGGCCCACCTGTTGAGAAGCTCTGCTAAAGTCTTCGAGCATTGCATTGAGATCTTCCAGAGTCTCATTTTCAGAGTAATTTGCCTTAAAATAATCTTCAGTTTTATATTTATACAAATATATTTTTATAGAAATAAATCAGTTAAAAAACAAAGATTATCTAATGGTTAATGTATTTCTATTTTAGCTTAAAATACTCGTCACTCCACTGCTTTAATTTGAAATACATGTTTTATTAATGTGTAATTTATCTTTAAATATTCTACAATTTTATTTTTAAACAAATATTTTTTTATAGACATAAATCCGTAAAAATACAAGATTTATATAATGTGAATTTATAGATTGTTTATTGAAATAAATCACCAAAAAACATTCAGTTTACCTAATGTTAAGTGAAATACTAATTTAGGGTTTAAAATACCCGTTATTTTCTTTTTTAATTACTCGTATTTTTAGCTTAAAATGGTCTCTTTAAAACAAACTTTTAAAGAAATAAAACAGCAAATAGTATGCCTTATTTTAAACTAATGTTAAGTAAATTCCGCCGCTTATAATAATTATAAAGACGTCATTGAAATAGGGTAAGATAAGCCCCTGACAACCCCAACCCTTTACACTGTGGGTTCCTTCACTTATGTAACAAAACAAACATTTTTTTTATTTCGTCACGCCATGTAAACAGATATAAAAGTGTACGTCTGGTAATTATAGAAGCATATAAAAAAATGTGCGTGTGTAATTCATGAGTCTGTTTGCTTGAACGCGCTTTTCTCAGGAATTACTTACGCGATTTGAATTTTTTTTTTCAGTGTTCGACAGCCCATTTATTAAGAAAGGCTATACTAATATATCATCACGATAAAACCTATAGGTGCGGTGCACCAATGAACTATTTTTCGAAATCAGGGGTTTATTACCCTTTTGAGAGCTTTCGTAAACGGTGAAAGTTTCGCAATAATAATGTATGACAGAATTGTACCCCTTTAACTGTTCTAAAAAAAATTCTAAGACAGTATATGACTATCTTTGAAATTTGTTTTAAAATAATGCAATAATCGAATGCGTTTTTATAAAAATAATATTAAAATTACACGGATGACACCACGAGGAATAGCTAGTTCTATAATTTTACTTCATTTTATAGATTAAAAATACTAAGACCAATAGTTTCGTGTACATACGTCGTCTAGGAAGTTCGTCTAGGAAGTTGGGAAAAATTTGGCGGTGTGATCCACCCCCATGCCTCGGAGAGCACGTTAAGCCGTCGGTCCTGCGCCTGATCTCTCTTCATCCGGTCGTGTCGGATTGCAGTCACGTCGGATGCCTGCCAATCCGCAGTGGAGCAGCGTGGTGGGTCTATGCTCTAAAAACCCTCTCTCATATGAGCGAGGAGGCCTGTGCCCAGCAGTGCTACGTTAATGGGCTGCTACTTAAAAAAAATGTAAAGCAAATTAAGTCCACAAGTTTCACTTGAAATTTTCATAATTATAACAAATTGTATCATACTGTCTTCGCTCACAAACTCTGACATTAGTTCAGATATATTTACAAACGGATCAACGGTAATCTATTAGTTATAATTTATAGAAGTGACCCAATCAAATAAATCACTCCGCAGTTGAAATGCCTACACCCGTAGAAATCAATTCCGATCATGTTATCGTCGGCTTTCTCTCGCGTTCATTAATCAATAATTAGCATTGCTTATTGATTTTCTACACGATTGCCATTTGACCGAGCCCACTATTATGAAGATGAATTGATATAATATAAAAATATGTTAAAGAAATCATCAACTTTGTTACTTATTAACGACTTGACCCGGGTTAGCACGAGTAGGCGTTCTTTCCTATCAATTTCAATGTAATATCTACACTACCTAAAGTAAAAATGTATACCATAGGCCTCCTCACTTATGGGAGAGGGGGTTTTATTAATAGAGTAAGTAAGTAGCAGCCCATTAACGTCCCACTACTGGGCACAGGCCTCCTCACTCCGAAGAGCGAGGGTTTTTAGAGCATAGACCCACCACGCTGCTCCAGTGCTGATTGGCAGGCATACACAAGTGCACTCTCTATTCCTTCACTCTCATAGTCCGATGTGACGGGAATCCGACACGACCGGAGAGAGATCAGGCGCAGGACCGACGGCTTAACGTGCTCTCCGAGGCACGGGGGTGGATCACAGCGCCAACTACCCAACTTCGGGCAAATATTGAGAAAATCTTAATAGAAAACTCAATATTGATTTTTGAATTGGCCCGACCCAGGACTCGAACCCAGGACCTCATGTCTGTAGCCGAACATGCTAACCATTAGACCAATGAGGCAGGGTTTTATTAATATAATAATATAATATAATATAGCCTTTTATTTCCACTTAATCATAATTGGATTTTTTTTGTCACATTTAAGTTTATCATATAATCATTTTTCATTTAATACTTATAATAAAATATATAGAACAAATCACTATGTCAAAAGAAAACTAAATTTATAAAATAACGTAAAATGTCAGTATAATAATAACTTCAAATTATATAATATTTAGAGTCGGTTAAATAATTAATTTTACTAAATTTGTCAATTATTATTATTATTTTTTTAATTATTATTAATTAAGTCATTATTCTATATACTTTAATAACAAGATAAAGTGGGTTTGCCGCTTATTTGGGCAAAAAGGCCTCCTCCATCCTATTCCATCGTTTCCGATCTTGTGCCAGTCTCATCCACGCGTGGTCGACCACCCCGCAGGTGGAGCGATGACATTGTAAGCCTTGCCGGGGGTTTTATTACCTTTTTTTATTTGGAAAATGCATTTACGCACCCCCACCCATACATAGGGAGTGAGGGATTCGGCGAGAGAGGAAAGCTCGCAAAGTCTCGAAAATTCAGCGGAACCTTCTTCATCAGTGATTGAGACACAAGAGCTTTAGCTTTGCGCATTCCTATCTGGTGTCTCTCGAGACTACGACCTCACAGAAGAATACTACAAGGGTTTTACAACCTTGAGTATTTTAATAATATGAAATATTGATGAAATATTTGTTTTGCAGATCGGAGCTGTTTCAACATTTAATGTTATATTTCAAACAATTTACATGAAACCTTGACAAATTATATACACAAAACATTCCTCAAGCATTACTTTATCTACTGGTGAAAACCACACGAAATTCAATTTAATAGTTTTTTAGTATTACAAACAAACACACTAATGTACAGGCGCGTTCTTTGACCTTGTTTTATAATATGTAATATTAAAAATTAGGATAATTAGAATTATAGATTATAAAAAGGATATATTGATTGTTAAAATAACACTAATTTATTTATAATAATCAAACTACATATTATATATAGTGTGATAAGAGAACGTTGTGGTATAAAAGAAGACGTAGTGACTAAAATTGAAAAAGGTATGCTTAGATGGTTTGGGCATGTAGAGAGAATGAATGAAAGGAGACTGACAAAAAGGATTTATGAGTCAAGAGTGAATGCGAAAGTTGGAAGGGGAAGACCGAGGCGAACGTTCCTGGACCAAATCCAGGACATTTTAAATAACGGCCAGGTCAAGAGTACTCTAAACCGACGAACTTGTATGAAAGGTTTAATGAGATTGAAAGAAGCGAAGGAGATATGCAAGGATCGTGGCAAGTGGAAGGATGTTGTCTCTGCCTACCCCGAAGGGAATGAGGCGTGATGCTATGTATGTATTATATATCATTGGAGATATTAAAACTCGGCCTACATGTTAAATCTTCACTCTTTCAGCGTCTCACTTGACGTTTTATGAACGCTCTTTTGTGTTAACGTCCAACTTGCATTGACCTTCGCTGCCTCTTAAAAAGCGAACATCGTGTGTTAACGTGAGAGGTCCCCGTATAATGGTCAGTTCAGGTAGGACACAATACCATGTGAGACAATAAGAGCGATGAATATTCATGGTGGCATCGGTTGTTGCAATTTGGCCGGAACCGTCTTGTAATGACAATGTGACAAAAATAACGCTCGTGACGATAAACCACTCAAGTATCTTAAGGACGCTGCGACATTTAAAGCGAATCTTTTGACGTGAATACGTCTTTAAATCCATAAAAAGGTAGTTCAAATAAACGAATGATAACAAAATCGGGGGATACAATTTGATGTTGTAGCGACATATCTATCACCTGAATCCGAAATTCAATTACAACATTGGATAGCTAAAGGATCAAAGAACTTATTAAGTTAAACAAGGACTGTAACATATCACGTGCGGCGGAGGGGGAAGCGTCGTTACAAAACGTATTCACGTACAACAAACGGTGTCCAAATCACAGCCACACTCCATTTCTTTGACGTGATAACGTGTTATAAATCCAGTAGCATGAAAAATCATTACTCATTGTCACGTTCCATTTGAGCTGAGTGTGCGGGCTTGAGCGCGATCAGCCTAATGCCTTTGTTTATTACAACAACAATTTTTCATCAATGTTTTTTAATGATGTTACCACGTACAATTACCCCTAACTTTACAGTTATTTTTTTTCTATATAGCCTCAAGTGTTTCATTTTGTATCATTCATGTTGCATGACACTCGGCTGCAGAGAAAGTTGGTTTCGTAGATTGTTTACTTAAAGGCGTTTATCTCAGGAACTACTGGGCCGATTTTAAAAAATGTTTAGTGTTAGGTAGCCTATTTAACGAGCAAAACCTAGAGGATATATATCATCACGCTAACATCAATAGGACCGGTGTATCAATAGTGTATGTTTAAAATAGTTTTTATCCTCTTAAGAGCTTCCTTTGTGAGCGCTTCCTTTGTGAGCGCTGGGTAAACGGTTAAAGTTTCGTAAAAATCATGTATGACGAGATTGTTCCCCATCAAAAGTTCTACAAAAAAGTTTAAGACAGCATTTGTGTATTTTTTAAGGTTGACTCACTATGACCTTTTTTATGATAAACAAATTTGTTACTACTCTCTGTGTCTTATGAGATGGAAACGAAGTTGTGTGGATCAGCTAGTCTATTTTATAAGTTAGAATTAGTAAAATATAGGTGTCATATTAATAAACGTCGCGTTTTTCTTGGATAGTGCGTTAAAAGTAAGCATAAACCAATGGAGTTGGAGTCGATGACATAACTGCGCGTGCGTCGAGTCCTGCGGTTAGCCGCAGAATTCATGTATTCAGCATACTTACAATGAAATGATTTGTATATCTATCAATAAACTTGTTTTAATTTAAACATATGCCACTTTTAAGCTACAAAAGATTAAGAAATCATTTACAAGGCTAATAAGACTTATTCATAATAAAATACGACAAGCAATCTGGCACTGAAAGTGATATTGTAAACAGAGAATAAGGTAGTTAAAGTTAGGTGTGGCAGATGAAGCATAAAAGTAAAACAAATGCGGTAGAGATGAGAGCATTGAGAAGCATGAGTGGATTAAAACTGAGTGACAAAGTAAGAAATAGTGTGATAAGAGAACGATGTGGTTAAAAAGAAGATGTAGTGACTAAAATTGAGAAAGGTATGCTTAGATGGTTTGTAAGTCATGAGCGAAGGGGAAGTTGGAAGGGCAAAACCAAGGCTAACGTTCTTGGACCAAATCCAGGACATTTTAAATAAGGGCCAGGTCAAGGGTACGCTAAACCGACGAACCTGTATGAAAGGTTTAATGAGAATGCAAGAAGCGAAGGAGATATGCAAGGATCGTGGCAAGTGGAAGGACGCGTGATGCTATGTATGTCTTTACATTTCTTGGGTTGATAAGTTAGTGCTAAACTGTAATACTATAACTGCCTCATTGGTCTAGTGGTTTGCATATTCGACTACAGACATGAGGTCCTGGGTTCGAGTCCCGGGTCGGGCCTATTCCAAATCGATATTGAGTTATCCATTAATATTTTCTCAATATTTGCCCGAAGTTGGTAAGATGGCGGTGTAATCCATCCCCGTGCCTCGGAGAGCACTTTAAGCCGTCGGTCCTGCGTCTGATCTCTATCCGGTCGTGTCGAATTCCCGTCACATCGGACTATGAGAGTGAAGGTATAGAGAGTGCACTTATGTACTATGCCTGCCAATCCGCGTGGTGGAGTGAGGAAGCAGTGGGACGTTAATGGGCTGCTACTCATTTACTTACGAAACAGTAATAACCTGATGATCTTTGCTTGTATAGTCTAAGATGGTAGTGTGCTAGCATGGTAAGAGTTCATTTATCTATTCTGTTTTCAATACAGCGTCGTACCGACTTTATAACAAAATCAGATGTTATTATAACCTGTCAGCAAAATTTTTTCTAAAAGCCAATCGGAATAGTAATATTCTTGATAGCTTTAATTTATTTTCAATTAGTATTAAGAATTTTTTATCGTACCTGCGTCAAAAGTTTGTATTTTCGGCGCTATTTTGAGTGGAAAAGTGCTTTTTTTATGTATGTGCGTAATTTAGCGCGCATGCCTCAAATTTTTGACGCATGCGCGCTTGTTTTACATGTCAATTAAAAGATAATTTCAAATTACTATTATTATTATCTAAAAATGAGGCCTTTATCTAAAAAGGAGGCCTTCGTCCAAAAATGGGCGTGTCAATATTGACTCGTCTTAAATGAAAAAGCATACCATTGACATATAATAATTTAATTAAACAGACATTACATAAATCTTAATTTGAATATTATATTAAAAGTAACTGCAATGACATATGTATACGAAAATTTAATTGGAAATAAAGGCTTTATTATCCATTATTATATTATCGTTATAATATAAGTTAGATATTATTTTAGTTTAAAAAGTATTTGTACGAGTGCTTGTTGATAAGTTAACGTAAATACAAAGAAAATTTATTAACAAAAAACTAAACTAATAGACTTAACGTAAAGCTTCGTCTGTCTTCCAAAAGGAGAAAAGTTTCGGAATCATATTAGAGGTTATAGTAAGCCAACCTTAAAAGATAGACATATGCGTTAATAGACTTTTTTTTAGAACTTTTAATGGAGAACAATTCTATCATATATCATTTTTGCGTAACTGTAACCGTTTACGCAGCGCACACAACGGAAGCTCTCAAAAGGAATAATGAATCATTTCTCATTGGTGCACCACTCCTATTGGTCTTATTATAATGATATATAGCCTATTGCCTTTCTCGATTAATGGGCTATCTAACACTCAAAGAATTTTGATAATCAGACCAGTAATTCTTGAGATTTAGGCTGGCAAAAAAACTCTACAGCTTTACGTATAGATAAAGATATTGGTAGATTTAGTCGTGTTGCGCCATCTATGGATTGATTTGCGTATAATCGATAAAGCACTGGCATCTGCCCCATTACGCAGCGGTATCGTACAAAAGTCAAAGACACTCAATCATCAGTTGTCAATACCGGGGGCGAAGGAAACGCTAGTTGCTGAACTGATTTGCAATGCAAATGGCCTCGATTCCAATGTCACCGTGAAAAAAAAAATGAGCTAAGGTCGATCCCTTATTTAAGTGGGTTCCGTTGATTATGCTAAAACTCTTTTCATAATGGTTATTTTTGATAAGTGTCTCTTGGGTCTTTACTCGGTGACTCTTAGAAACAATTACGATAAAATACTAAAAAATAAAGTGATTTTAATACAATACAAACCATAGAAGTTTCAATTCGTCCACACACAGACTTCTAATACTGTGAAACCTTCATATTTTGTAGATTTAATTAATTTGCAAATGTACATTTATTTTAAAAACACCTGTAAAAATTGTGTATACAACAAGGTGTTAGGAAGCAGACGATAGTAATAAAGGACACTTTTGATGATTCAGATTAAAAAAAAAACATATTTTTAAAGCGTTTTATTAGCATTATTAACGATCCATCATATTAGTACGGCTAAATGAAGCGAATGTTTCATAAAAAATATATTACTTTACTAAAAACAGTAACCAACGAACACAATCAGCTGATGCACGGGTCAACGAACTCTCGTGGCCGCAACCGGTATGCATGTTAAAGAAATGACGAACTTGAGCGAAAGTGCGTTTTTGAATTTTCGCTGAATCTAGTGGTTTCTTTTACACACCAGCTGCGGCCACGTGCGTTCGTTGACCCGAGCGTCAGCTTATTGTGTTTCATTGTTGATTTTTTTTAGTAAAGTATTAATGCTAATAAAACCTTTTAAGATAATTTTTTTTAAATCTGAATCGAATTCCGTCCCATCATAAAAGGTGTCATTAGTACTGTCGTTTGTCTTCGTTTTCGGCAGCGGACACCTATCACCTTGTATAAAGAATCATATCAGATTGATCATAAGAAATATCTCTTCAAAAACTACTTTATTTATGAAAAAAAATAATGCGGAATCCCACCAATGACTACCCAATACCGCTAACCCTGTGCAGGGTTATGCCATTAACATATAAATAACAAGTGATTGGTAACAATTGACGGAATCCAATATATTTATTTATGGTTCCGAATTTGCATACGGCGACGATAACTAAAGGTTTACAGAACAGCTGCCTCACTCAGCGGAAAAATTGTAAACATTAATAAGAAAGTAACTCTATATATACACGTTATACAGTGTAAGCATTATACAACATTATTCTCAAATGTATTTTCTAATTCTACTAATATTTTATGTGCTGAAGATAATAAATATAGGTTTTTTTTTACTAAAGTTAGTAAATCACGTCAACAATAGACAATTCACATAAATAATAAAGCGACTCTACATACACATGTTATACATTGTAAGCATTATATAAAAATACAAATTCTTTTTTCTCTATCCTACTAAAATTTTTTAATAGGAAAGTTTATGAAAATGCATATTTTTTGTAAATTAAGTGAACCCCGATCAGAAAAATTTGACAATATTATAAATAACGTAACTGCCTCATTGGTCTAGTGGTTAGCATGTTCGACTACAGATATGAGGTCCTAGGTTCGAGTCCCAGGTCGGGCCAATTCAAAAACCANGGAGCAGCGTGGTGGGTCTATTCTCTAAAAACCCTCGCTCCTTGGAGTGAGGAGGCCTGTGCCCAGCAGTGGGACGTTAAAGGGCTGCTACTTACTTACTTACTATAAATAACGTGACGTCAGAAAATTACGTTATGCACTGTAAGTCTTGTCTAACAATATTTTATAGAATAAACCGTTAAACTAACAAAAAAATCGACTTACTTTAAAAGAATTACACACGAGATACACTTTTATCGAAACCTGCTAATTTTATAAAGACAAATTATTTTATATAAAAATAAATTAGTTTTTTTAATATTAATATAGGCAAACGAGCTGGCTGGTCACCTGATGGTAAGTGATCACCGCCATCTATGGACACCTGCAGCACTGGGGGAGCTGCCGACGCCGAGGAGGTGGAATTTCAATTGCTTTTTAAACATTTGCATGTGGAAGTCTTGAGGGAAAACTGCTGCTGGAAGTTGGTTCCACATTTTGAAGGTACGCGGAAAAAAGGATCGTCCAAACCGACTCGTTGACGAGTGCCATTCGTCCAGAGTGTATGGGTGGAAGACGAGATGATCGGTCCTAGAATTGTGACGGCGGTACTAACTTAAACAGTTCCTCTGAACACTCCTCATAATAGACTCTATAGAAGAAACAGAGGGAACTAATGGTTCGTCTGTGGTCTAGAGTCTCCAGTTTTTTAGTCAGTCGGGTCAGTTACAACTAAAAAAGTAAGTAAGTAAGTAGCAGCCCTTTAACGTCCCACTGCTGGCTACAGGCGTCCTCACTCCGAGGAGCGAGGGTTTTTAGAGCATAGACCCACCACGCTGCTCCACTGCGGATTGGCAGGCATAGTACACAAGTGCACTCTCTATTCCTTCACTCTCATAGTCCGACGTGACGGGAATCCGACAACGACCGGAGAGAGATCAGGCGCAGGACCGATGGCTTAACGTGCTCTCCGAGGCACGGGGGTGAATCACACCACCAACTTCCCAACTTCGGGCAAATATTGAGAAAATCTTAGTAGAAAACTCAATATTGATTTTGAATTGGCCCGACCCGGGACTCGAACCCAGGACCTCAAGTCTGTAGTCGAACATGCTAACCACTAGACCAATGAAGCAGTTGACTAGACCAATGACCAACTAACATTTGTCTAATATAAATGGATGTTTTTCTATAAATATCACGATATATACATCCATATGGTTTGCATAACGTGAAATGGTCCTTAGACTAACAAAATTAATTATTACACTAAAGCTTACACTGTATAACGTCTGTATATGGAATCGGTTTCTTAATAATATCAAATTTGTTATACTAACTAGATTCACTTATCATTAAATGCGCTAGTTTTTTACTATTACCATATACTGCTATATTATTATAAAAAAATACTCTGCATAAAGAATAATCTCTTTTATATGTTAACAATACGTTATACAATGTAAGCCATTTAGGCTTACATTTTATAACGTATTTCAATACTGATGAATGTTAAATTCATTTGAAATTAGTTCAAATTTGAGCACAGTTATAAATGCGTAAGTTAATGGTAATGGAAATAAAATAATACTGTCTCTAATAAATATATGAAATTTATATAAAAGTGGCTTTATATAGTGTAAATATTATTTAAAAAATTGAACAATTAAAAGAGTTTGAAATATGGTTTGGTTAAGACAAATGGTCCATTCAACGAATGCTAATAATTATTCACCAAAAATATATACAAAAATCCAGTGATAAATATTTATTATTAGTTTTACTCTATCATATTTTGATTGTAGTTTATTGCAAAAAAGAACCATTCAATATGTATCAATAGAATAATTTGAATAATTCAACAATAAATCCTTGACATTGATCATCGTATTACTATACAGATTTATTGTACAAATATGTTTTAAATAAACGGTGTCTAGTGACACTTTTTCACTATAATTTACAGTTTATTTACATTAAAACAATTATTTCTTTTATTTTACTGCGTTTGGTGTATTGTTACTAATTTTATTTAACCCAATATCGAATGTTATAAGATGTAACCTTTCCGATATACGAAAGCAAGAAATTCTAAAGCCTTCCTTTAGTGATATAATATAATATTTATTATATTGTAATGATGATAGATAGAAAAGAATACCCTACTGAGTTTGTTGTGGGCTCTTCTCTGAATAGAGCGAAAAGGAACCCTTTCTTTCTTTAATATCATCATCAGTCGTACGTTAGAATTAATATGTAAGAAACCTATCTTTTACGACACGAAAAGTGCTTTTAAGGTCTAGTCTTAAAAAGTAATTTTTAGATTTGAATTTGAATTACACAGTAGGACATGCAACTGAGTTGTTTATGGGTTCTTCTTAGAACAGGACGCGAAGGAACCCTCGTTATGTTAGATTATAGGTCGTATTTGAACATCATCGTTATTCGTACCTTGGCAATACAGAAGTGCGAAAAAGCTTTGGGTTTTTGAAATCTTTTGCCTTATTTTGTATTAAATTCTATAATATAATACCATAAGTCTTTTGCAGTAATTATTTCTAAGTAAAGTGTCTGAATAAAGTAAAGACCCAACAGGCATACATAATCTGACAAACGTAACTCACGTAACGAGTATAGGATATTGTTACCACAAGTAGTTTGTCATAAGTAGTTTCACTTCAAATTAAGTTTTGGCTTATATTTTATAAATGAATAAAGTAAAGTACCAAAACAGTCATACATAATCTGACAAACGTAACTAGCGTATCGAGTAAGGAACATTTTACTAGGCGGCTCATTATTCAGGACTATTTCTAGATAATTAATACAGATAATTAGACATTTGTTAACGGAACACATAATTAGGGGATGTTTATTGCTGTAAACACTGACATCCGGGTACAAATTGCCATTAAATCGGCGATACACATCTACTCGACTACTGGGTATAAAAAAAAGATGAATCCACGTGAAAACAATAAATTGGCTATATAATATCGAAAAATAAGCCAAAACATTATTGTCATCCGGAAAGCATAAAGGTATTTTAAACTCAAGAGACAATAGCGCGAAGACAATGGGCAAAGGGACCGAGTTTTTTAAAGGAAAAAAAAACAATTTTTTTTGCACCCAACAATCAGTCCGCAGCCCTTATAAGATTTTTTTAATAACGGACCCATAGTTTGTTTATTTTGTCGGTTAAACGTTATTGGTGATGGGTTTTATATTAAAAAAAAGTTACAGTGTTGTAAAAAGATAACGCAATGGGTTCACTTTTTACCCGACGTGTATAATGACGTCGTAAAACAATATCTGCATATCTGGGTTGTAACGAAAACTTTTTACACATAATACAAAGGAAATATGTTATCTCAGTGAAGATTGCACACAGCATTGTATTACATCCAAAGGTAAAAGGGTTAAAGCAAACAAATACTAAAATAGTTACACCACTTTTGACGTTTCCAATGACTGATGATGATATAATTCTTAATTAGTTTAAGGGTATATGTTTCTATAACAAACTACCAGAAGAACTACTAGAAATTATAATAAATATACATTACCATTAGAGGCAGTGTGAAGGTAGCACCAGTGATCGAGATGTAAAGGAGTGGAAGGCTACCCTGGTATGGACATGTTATGAAGAGGGCCCTAAATATGATGATAAGCGGCACGGCCGGGAGAGGACGAACAAAAAAGTGTGGATTAACTGCCTGAAAGAGGATATGTGTGTGAATGTAGAAATGACAGCGGATAGAGTGAAGTGGCGAAAGGAAACATGCTGTGCCGACCCCACCTAGTGAGACAAATTGCGTTTTCTTAGATTTAGAAAAGGGCTATGATCGAGTGGTGACAAATGAGCTGTGGTCAACGTTATCTACGTATGGGATGAGCGGTTGTCTGATTCAAGCATTGAAGTCTCTCTATGAGGGTTCTAGTGCTTGTGTCAGAATAAACGCAGCGTACTCGGACAACAAGCCTGTCTGCCAAAGCCCTCAGAATGCTACTGGAATGAGAGTATCATTGACATATTTCTTATAACTTTAGATTGTATATCCAAAGTGGATTATTGTATAGTATTTTTATATTAATTCCTACGTTCAATCAAGCAAATAATAAACTGTGAAAGTATTACGCAATTATTCCCCTCCATAAGTTATAAAAAAGCATGTCTATTTTTTAAGGTTGACTCTTTACAACCTATGTAATGTGAATCGAGTCAGCTAGTATAGAAAGGGTAAATAGCAGTCTATTTCTAAAGTTCAGTTTACAAGTTCTAAGTCCCACTGCTGGGCACAGGCCTCCTTCTTTATAGGAAACTGAGTTTTGAGAGCATAGACCCTATAACATTACTCCAATAATATGCAGATTTCCTAACCATGTTTTCCTTTAACGAAAAGCTTTAAAGCTAGTAGAACGTAAATAAAACATACTCAGTTTATACAGAAGCATGACTTTAAACAGTTGTATTAAAAAAACATACGGTTTACCAAAAGTCAAGGCACGTATTCGGTAAAGAAGGTGTTCCTTATAACGACCTCGGCTCACCGTTTCCGAATACCGTAAAGGAAGTAATTACATATTCTAATCCGACCCGAGCACCGTTTCATATGTCACTATAACAAAAAAATAAGTTAACAACAAGCATTCCACCTTATAACGGTAACATTTCATCCATAAAACTACCCTGAGAAAAAAAATCATAACGTACCGTATTACAAAAACGGAAAAAATCGCGTACTTGCTATCCACAAAAAACTTAATCAAATCCCCACACAAATGTAACCCTTAAGATATACATAAAAAGGCATCTATTTCTAAAGACATTCTCGCCTGTCACAATAAAATTTATGCATGCATTTGCATAATATGCATAGCCCCTAAATTTTATTGAATAAAAAAAATAGGATGGGTATACTTTTTTGCATAAATTACAAAAGGAAACGGGTTCTACATTCAGGAAGTAATACTTCGCGGGTTAAAAATCAAAGTTCAATAGGTCAAAGGATCGAATACCCACCGTAATATGTTAAAATACGTATCAATATTGCGTAAATGTTGTGAATTTCTTAGGCTTTTTGTAAAAAAACGACCCCGGTCGGTACACAATAAGCTAAAATGTACCTGACTTATAATTTATGCGAGAATATTACGAGAAATGTACCTGCCCTTTTTGAATATTAAGTGTAACCTTACCCCTGACATATTTCAATGGGGTTAAGATACTATTTGAACGGTAACAATAGTAAAAAAACGCAAATAAACTGTCCCCAGGTTCACGTTGGGGTCGCAGGTATGCGAGGTACTTTGAAAAAAAATCGCAACCGTACCAGAAAGTATGGTATTCAATTGTTTGGATGGCTCAGCAAATAATAGTGATACTTTATGGGTAGCACTTGTCACCTTGCGTATAATTTGGGTGTGTACAGTTCTTTTCATATGCATATACCAGGGGGGCCTTTAGGAGATAGTTCCTTTTTTAATAACGTTTTTTCACTACCCTCCGTATGCAAAGATTTATTATTCTACTTTAGGATGTGCGTGAGAATGCCTCGTAGATAATCGAATTTGCCTATAGACCCTTAACCCCTTCGATCGATTGAAAGGATTCATGGGAAAGACGTGAATATTCAAACAAGGTGTCATCTTTGTGAATATCGATGATCTTTTATAAGGAGCATGGGAATTGATACAGTGAAAAGGAAGAGCCGAACTTTTTGCATAATCTATCAGACCCTTTGTTCGTTGCTAACGGATTTTTTAACTAAAGGGTTACGTTTAAAAAAACTGCTGTGATTTTCGCAATTTGTCTCGCAAGCAATGAGTGTCAATTAGCCTTAAGAACGAACACCTAGAAATACTATTGTTTTGGGCAGTTAATGATTCTAAAAATATATAAACTATGTAGGATTTCACTGTGATTTCACCTGATAGTAAATGATGATACAATCTAAAAATGGCAATAACCTGAAAAGAGTTAATATATCGCTTGCGTTTTCTACACAGCATAATTTCGGAACGCATATTTTTCTTTATGGGTACGTCTTTGCTGGTAGGGTACAAGCGAAGCCTTTCACCAGCGCTCAGACCAATAGTAAGCAATTTTCTACATTTGCCTTTCGGAAATCAAACCCTGGCCCTGAACTAACGAAATGGGGATTAGCAACATTGCGCCAATTATTAGGTCTCCAAAGCAATACGCGTGAATAACCTTTAAAAATGGACACCTTGTCTAATATTTTTTAATGATTCATCAAGGATGAATCTGTTAAAATGATTGTTTATAATTAAGGTCCTATGAAATTTATTCCACCTAGATGACCACAGACAAATGAAATACCTTTTATTGCACATTTGTATCTTGCAAATGCACTGGGTTAAAGTAACAAGTAATATATATATAAAAAACTATTTCTATATATTTTGGAATACGCAATCAATAAAAAATTCTCAACGTAGAAGACATGAAAATTTAAACAAGGTGTCATCTTTGTTAATGTCGAAGATCTTTTAAAGGAAGCCTGAGACTTTTTAGAAAATAAAGGACGACTCAAAGCTTTTTGCATACACTATTACACGTAGATCCTTTGTTCGTTACTAAAAATTTTTAACTAAAGGGTTATCTTAAAAAAACGTCTTTAAAAACCAGACCGTTAATTTTTTTACCATCAATGACTACTGGCCGAGCTCTGTGCCACATAACAGGACATTTCTTTGATATTTACTAACTGTTTTGTGTGTACGCGACGACAAGTGATGAACAATAGAATATATGAATTATAATGTAAAATTAATGCAAATAGCTTACATAAATTTAGTGAACTTATTAAATATTAATAAAATTCCGAACCGGAGGCGTTTTATCTATTCGTACCTAAATAATTAGATGTTAATAACACTGATTATTATTTATTGGCCCCTAATAGAACGATATCTGTTATACATATGTAATTAAATAAAATTAATAACTCATTTAAAGGTAACTGCATAATTTTCTATAATAAACTTACAGAAAAAGTTTTAGAGACGACATTAAATTAAAACAAAACTTTTAGTAAATGATAGTTAATTGAAAAATCGTTTTATGATTTGAAGGATTACTGAGACGATAAAAAAGTTTGGAAGAATAAAATATTGTAACTTTTGTTAATTACAACGAAATTGTTATAACAAGATCTCTAAAAAGAATGACGAACTGAATGGTTTATGAGTTCTTCATGAGTATACATTTATAGATCTTCTAATTTGTTTTCATTTTCCTCTAATAATTATACATTGGGAATAATATGACAAAATTACTGCATTTAAAAATTCAGTTCTGCCTCAATGGCCTTCTCGAATAAAAAATATTGATTAGAATTACTTTATACATTAATTATGTTTGTCGTTACACAAAACATTCACACGTTTTCTTGTTCAATAAACAAATGTGTGAATGTAATTATAATAACTGATAAATGCATATAAATATTTATAATATAAATATATCAAAACAGCAATTTTCAACGTTTTGCCTGACCGTCTAGCTAAACCTATCTTAATTCAACGTTTTTGTATAATTATACATACGTACATAGTATCACGCCTCATTCCCATAGGGGTAGGCAGAGACATCATCCTTCCACTAGCCATGATCCTCGCCTATCTCCTTCGCTTCTTTCATTCTCATTAAACCTTTCATACAAGTTCGTCGGTTTAGAGTATTCTTGACCTGACCCTTATTTAAAATGTCCTGGATTTGGTCCAAGAACGTTCGCCTTGGTCTTCCCCTTCCAACTTTCGCATTCACTCTTGACTCATAAATCCTTTTTGTCAGTCTCCTTTCATTCATTCTTTCTACATGCCCAAACCATCTAAGCATACCTTTCTCAATATTAGTCACTATATCTTTTATATCACAACGTTCTCTTATCACACTATTTCTTACTCTGTCACTCAGTTTCAATCCACTATTTATTTTACTTTTGTGATTCTTCTGCCATACCCAACTTTCACTACCATACATAAGTGTTGGCACCAACACTGCAGCATGCATATGTATAATTATGTTAGTATTAATTCTATAATCCAAATTCGTTGACAGGAAATATTAAGAATACAATTGATATCATATTGAGCTAATCATAACGGGGTTAATAATACAAAACTATTGTATTTTCTGCTAGGATTTTTATTAAAACATAATCAATAAAACATGTCTTTGTGTAAATTTTTAAGGATTATCAACGAGCATTGCTTTGCATACGAAAAGAGTGAAATGACGAAAACCAGCAATTTCACCCATATAAGTAAGGTCATATCCATCGCAAAATGTAACCGGGTAGCTAATGTAAAACAACGGGACTATTTGATACAGCTTTTTTTGAAAGATTGTTATTTGCCATACATTGCTTGATATGTCACAAGGTGTCCATTGTAAGAGTAATTGACACGCATTGCCTTGGAGACAAAAAGTCATTACAGCAACCAGCAGTTTCACCTATATAATTAATGTCATAGCAAAGGGTAGCCGGGGTTGCTAATATAAAGAAACCGGAATACATGAAAGATAGTTTTTTGCTTGATATGTGTTATCCAAATCAAGATGTCCACTTACGAAAGCAATTGACACGCATTGCTTCGGATATTGCTTATGTACAAACTTATAAATGGAACATTGTACTGTCCAAAATAAGCGCAACATTTTTTGCAGCAAGATTTCTCATTCAAATTTAGGCCAGAACTCCCCACTGAACAGGATTATGAGAACATATTGCGAAATTGTAAGGAAAAACAATGACATTGATATTTTTAACGATTTCCAAGTCATGTTTAATAAAAAACTATTATCTTTAAGTAATTGATAAGCCCTAATGTAACGCTTATGTTTAGTTTTATTGTATAACATTTAATTTAATTTTATCTTATTGTATAATTTCTATAATTTATTTTATTTTACTGTATTACCTAGTTTTTTTTTGTTACTACTCTGTTGCCCTAATCTGATCCACGTAGTTTTCACCACCGGTTTCACCAGTAAGTAAGAAACCACTTAGTTAATAAGCTTGTAATATTTTTTTATAATGTATATAGTATTGACTATTTGAACGGGTACATATCACGATGGCGATTTTTAATTTTTATTTTTTAATTTTGCCGATAATTCGACCCAGTTGCATGGATCGTGGTCACGACGTTACTGCTCACTGCTGTGGTCGGTTGTGTCAAGCTGTCAAGGGCAGAATCTGTCTACCCTACGTCTGATCCTTTTATATTTCACGGCATCCACATCGATTAGTTCGCGAGGCCATTGAAATTAAAAAATATCCTAATTTCAATCGTGAAGATGGTTTTAAGCTGGCTGATACGTGGAATCCAGTGGTGAAGCTATGCCAAATGAACAAACGACGCAATTTTTCAAAATTAAAACGTGACGTTGTGAGTGTAGTATGCCGACAAATGGATGTGGGTGCCGTGAAAAATAAAAGGATCAGACGTAGGGTAGACAGATTCTGCCCTTGACAGCTTGACACAACCGACCACAGCAGTAACGTCGTGACCACGATCCATGCAACTGGGTCGAAATATCGGCAAAATTCAAAAACGCCATCGTGGTATGTACCCGTTCAAATAGTCAATATGTTAATAAACCACGAAAATTTAAGTTTAAAATGTATATAGTGTGTATTTTGTTGGTGTGCAATAAATAAATAAATAGATACAAAAAGTGTCTGCAACTTTTATGGCGTTCAGAAGTTTTAACCATATAATTAATGTCATATTGAACCATAGCAAAGGGTAGCCGGCTCAAGAATACAATACAAAGCAACGGGAATACTTGAAACGGTTTATTTTTTGAAGGAATGTCATTTGCCCTAGTTTTTGCTTGACGTGTCGTCCGAAACAAATGTACCACAAGGTGTCTTTCTTAAGGGTAATTGACACGCATTGCTTTCGAGACAAAAGGGTGAGATGGCAAAAAGTAGAGCAGTAAACTATGTTTATTATAAAACAGTACATTGAGTTGTACAGGATGTTTACCAACTCTGTTTACTTAATGTCCTTTTGTTAGAAAAGTTTAGTTTCGTAAAAACGTTTAAATTACACCAATTTGTTTTTAATGCTTATAGTTAAAAGATATTGACTTATGCTGTATATATACATGATACATGTAATAAACCTTACTTGCTGGAATAATTAAGCATTTCTTCTTTCTTAAATATAATTGATATTCACATTTTTTTACAGATTAATTTTGCTTTGAGAGCGTTGAGAAGCATGAGTGGATTAAAACTGAGTGACAGAGTGAGAAATAGTGTGATAAGAGAACGTTGTGGTATAAAAGAAGACGTAGTGACTAAAATTGAGAAAGGTATGCTTAGATGGTTTGGGCATGTAGAGAGAATGAATGAAAGGAGACTGACAAAAAGGATTTATGAGTCAAGAGTGAATGCGAAAGTTGGAAGGGGAAGACCAAGGCGAACGTTCCTGGACCAAATCCAGGACATTTTAAATAACGGCCAGGTCAAGAGTACTCTAAACCGACGAACTTGTATGAAAGGTTTAATGAGAATGAAAGAAGCGAAGGAGATATGCAAGGATCGTGGCAAGTGGAGGGATGTTGTCTCTGCCTACCCCTATGGGAATGAGGCGTGATGCTATGTATGTATGTATGTTAATTTTGCTTTTTCTAAAAACCAAAATGATATATAGGAAGAGAGCTTTAAAACATTTAAACATCCCTTCATTAGATGGTTCTGTTCACTTTCACGTAATATAATAAAAGAATTAATAATTGAAAGAATTTAACAACCGCTTCACTGTGAGATCACCTGATGATAAATGGTGATACAGTTTAAAATACAAGAGCGATAACTTGGTAAGAGATAAGTTACTTCTTATGGTTCCAACACGTGTTTCGTGGTTGTAACTAGACACAACCGAATCCTCCCACAAATCTAGACTATATAGTTGAAAATTTAAACTCGCTAGCGTAATGATGGAAGTATTAGCTTTTCTTAATAGAGATTCCAGGTTCGATTTCCTGCAGAGCCTTACCTTATTACCTAATTTATCAAGATTTTTACTGATCTCCCAGTAAAGAAAGGTCGTAAACAACAAAATGCATTTAGTTAAGGCGCAAATAAGCTGAAATTAGATTGGGTCGAGGGACTATTTTAAACCGTATCATAACTTACGATGCAGCGAGGCCAAAATCAAACTTTAAGTTAATAAAAAACAACACAAATATTACAGCCAGAACATGTTTGTGCTGCCATCTCTTAGTACATTTTGAATTCAACATTTTTCATTGCTGACATTTAAGCGCGCTAATCTAGTTAGAGGCAACACTGAAACTCTACAGCTTGTTCGCGTTAGGAATGTAGTGAGTCTCATCAACTGGACATTGTGTACTTGACCTTTTTTTATTGGCGTCGTGAGTGTGGATCTCGGCGAGGGGACCTTGCAATACCCGGCAGAACCTTCTTCAACCATTAAGTTAGTGGATGGATGGTGGATTAGTGGAACATCAGAAGAGCGCTCGCACATTTGTCTCCGATGTCCCAGGTGAGTTTCCAGGTGCAAATATTCCCAGCCTGGAATTCCGCCTTCGTCCGCGGTAAGAGGGAGTATTGACTGCGTTTTCCCTCTTTCACTCGAGGACCTCTTTCAGCGAGATAACCGTCTCACAGCTGAGGGTTACTATTGTGAATTTGGCCGTGTAATTTGAAAAGATATGTATAGTTAGGGGGACGATGCAAGAATGATTACTCACTGCATTCTTAACGCAAATAAACTGTAATCTCGTAGCTGTACTTCTTTTCTGGTAGAGTGGTAACTAGCCATGACTGAAGCCTCCCACCAGCCCAAACTCAGACAAAGTAGAAATTGCAATCTCCTAGATAGAATCTCCTGATAGGGACCAGGGATAGAATCTGGGATATCAGCTAACAAAGCCAGGCCAAGAATCCTAAAAAGACAGATATTTTACTTAAGCCGTCCTTGAAGCAATAAATGTTATCATTATACTTATGAGAGCATAAATTTCTTATAATAACACTCAACAGCTATCGTGTTATGTTTAATACATAATGAAAAACGCTGTTAATCTCTCAATATCTGTTGATAAATGAGTTTACAGTCAATAAAAATAACTTATGATACGATATAATATAATATATTCTATAAGTATGAATTACTGTTTTATTAATTCTTTACCAATTGTAATTACCATTGTAATTTGAAATTCTATCACGTCATACGAAATCTATTTAGAAAAAATTGGGTCGAACAAATAAATTTATGATGAGTTTTTCATATATTAAAGAAATACTGAAATACATGTACATATGTACGGCAGGAAGTGTGGAACTCAGCGGCAAGGCCAGAATACCCACCAAAACCCAGTGACACCCTCCTCACCCTGAATTGGGAGTGTCAGAGGCTCCCTTGCGCATTCACTCTGACAATCCCAGATGAACCGACTGAGGATCTTCATGGAGGAGACAAGAGGCATTCGTAAAGACGTCTCCTGCCACCCAGCCTCCTCCTCCTTAGGGGAACAGCATCTGCTGCAACTTCTCGTGCTCGCTCCATTGCCTCCTTCAAAGAAAGGACAATTACCCCTAATTACATTAGCTTAATACCATCTTAGACCGTATCATCACTCATGATCAGCTGAGATCACAATCAAACTCTAAGTCTATAAAACGAACGAAGGAACGCACTAATCTCAAGAATATATAGCTATATATAACACCCAGAGTAAGACTAAAGAAACTTTATATATATGAAAGAGATATCCAGGTATCTGTTGACTCATCGCGATATCTCTGGAACCATAAGGCGTAGAGACTTGAAATTTGGTAAGAAATAGACCTTTTGTTATATGTACGTTCCTTATTTGCCTAATTTAATGAAAATGCAACCCAAAAAACATTCCACGCAGACGAGGCCGCGGGTTCAGCTCACTCACTCACTTCAACCGATGGACGTCTACTGCTAGACATATAATGACGCTCACTGGGCCAGATCTTGTGCCGCCTGGCTCCAGCGGCTACCGGCGACCCTCCCTATGTCGTCAGTCCACCTTGTGGGGGGGTCGCCATTCCAGCACCTTCGGGCCCCAACGTCCATCAGTCCTTCGGACTATGAACTTCCCATTGCCACTTCAGGTTCGCGATTATGTCCATAACTATGTCGGTGAGTTTAGTTCTGCTAAGGATCTCCTCATTTCTGATTCGATCACGGAGAGAAACTCCAAGCATAGCCCTCTCCATCGCACGCTGAGTGACTCTGAGCCTCCGCATGCGGCCCATAGTCGGCGACCACGTTTCTGATCCGTAGGTAAGCACTGGCAACACGCACTGTTCGAAGACTTTAGTCTTCAGGCACTGAGGGATATCGGACGAAAATATCTGGCGTAGTTTCCCGAACGCTGCCCAACCGAGTTGGATTCGGCGGTTCTCTTTCTCGATATATTTTTTTTAAATTACATTCCTCCCAACGTGGTGATCGGAGTCTTTATTTACTTTTTCCGTTTTTCAAGCTTAAACTTATTATATTGCGGTTATATTTATTCTTATATTTTACAATTCTTATACAATATCTGTCTAATACAATATCTGTAAAATATAGTATATACTAACTTATATTTAATACGAATTTCAGTCTGTTTGACGATGTTTTGGATTCTTTTTAACATTTCCTTTTTTATTTTAGTTGCTGTATTGGTTTTGCCTAAATGTTTGTGTCTGTCTGATATTTGGTCAGTTTTTCGAATGGTTGTGTGGTCGAATTGGACCTACGTCGAATCTTTCTCGATATTGGACCTACCTAGCTGGACTATGTGTCCCAGGTTTGTATACTCGCCAACAATTTCGAGTGCCAAGTTCTCAACAATGACTGGATGGAGCGGAACATGGATATTAGACATAATTTTTGTCTTATCCATGTTCATTTTCAGGCCCACCTGTCGAGAAGCTCTGTTGAGGTCATCGAGCATTGCATTGAGATCTTACGGAGTATCTGCCATAATGACCACATCGTTGGCAAACCGTAGATGAGTAAGTCAATACAAAAGTCTCCCTGACAAAATAAACCAACATTTTTTATTAGCTTTACGCCTATTTTCTTGTCTTTTGTAAGTCTAGTTCAAAACTAATATTTCCACACCAAAAAAACATTGGAATCCAATGGATATGACATTCGTTAGGAATTTCGATATCAAGAGAAACGTCTCTATTGCAAAAAATCTTGGAAACCAAAACGTTTAAAATATTCAAATTAAAAAAAGCCACTGTCTAAAGCGTCGCTCTAATTTTTTCATAGGTCCGGCTTTCACCGGCTCATAAAGAAACCGTCAGCGAACAGTTGATATTGCATTTTTAAATATATCCATTTTTTTACCCCAATAAAGCTACACGTTATTGTCGGACGTCACAGCTACCATTGAAGGGTTATAATTTAAAATATGCAAATTGCTTATAACAAAGAGACCGCTGGAGCATTCCTTTACGGTCTTACATGAGACAGTTACAATTGTTGGTTTTGTTTCAATTTTTTGTACATGAAAGCCTTCTGACTTTTAAAAAATTACTTGCATAATGCTTCGTTTTGCTCGAAAAGGTCCTGGGTTCGATTTTTATAGGGCAAATGCAGGATATCATTGGTCTTATAATAAAAAGTTGTCTAATAAATTCGCGATTTTCGCTTACATGTTAATTATAAAAAAAAAAATTTATTAGTCCATTACTACACGGCTCATCAATCTTATCTTATAGAATCATAAAACAAATCTATGCCTTTTATTTAAACATATATAAGTAAGTAGCAGTTCATTAACGTCCCAATACTGGGCACAGGCCTTCTCACTCCGAGGAGCGAGGGTTTTTAGAGCATAGACCCACCACGCTGCTCCACTACGGATTAGCAGGTATAGTACACAAGTGCACTCTCTATTCCTTCACTCTCATAATCCGATGTGACGGGAAATCGACACTCATGGAGAGAGATCAGGCTCAGGACCGACGGTTTAACGTGCTCTCCGAGGCACGGGGGTGGATCACACCGCCAACTTCCCAACTTCGGGTAAATATTGAGAAAATCTTAAATATATAACTCAATATTGATTTATGAATTGGCCTGACCCAGGACTCGAACCCAGGACCTCATGTCTGAAGTCAAACATGCTAACCACTAGACTAATGAGGCAGTTACCTCTGTATATAGATATATTGGTCTCATTGGTCGAGTGGTTACCATGTTCGACAACAGACATGAGGTCCTGGGTTCGAGTCCTGGGTCAGGCCAATTCATAAATCAATATTTTCTCTTAAGATTTTCTCAATATTGGCGCGAAGTTGGGAAGTTGGCGGTATGCTCCTTACATTGGACTATGAGAGTGAAGGAATAGAGAGTGCACTTGTGTACTATGCCTGCCAATCCGCAGTGGAGCATCATGGTGGATCTGTGCTCTAGAAAAATCCTCGCTCCTCGAAGTGAAGAGGCCTGTGCCCAGCAGTGGGACGTTAAGGGGCTGCCACTTACTTTTTTTTACGTCTGTATAACTTTTTAATAACCGCATAGTTTATATAGTAACTCTTTTATAGATTTAAAAAAGAGGAATTATCCTGCCATACATTGATTTGTTATATTTCTAATGGATTATGCAATTTTTGGTGCAAGTTTCTAGCTAGCTTGATTTTTTTAGACACTTCCAACAATTACCTTATTTTCCCAGGAATTTTCATTCAGTAGTTTATGAGTTTATCGCAAATAGAGATAAAGACGCGGCGGAGGACTTTGTTTTACAAAATGTAAGGATAATCCCAAGCATTGATAATTTTAATATGAAAAAATGTATATCCAGCGATCGGCGAGGACATTTGAAATAAGATGTGAATGTAATCAGAGATAGCATCGAACTCGGGACCGCTCGCAATAAAAACGCGGACAAACTGCGTCCTACCCACTACCGACTCATATACATGTCAAAATTTAATTGAATCCCGTGTTAAATATATTTCTTAACGAGAACGCGTTATCTGCTATTAGAGCACCGCGATTACGCCGTAATTGTACTACCGCCGGTTGCGAACCCGAACCCGTTCGAGATGGCCTTCTGTTGCCTGTGTTTATGTTTTCTTATTGCTAGTTGGCTAGCACTTGACTGTGATCTCATCTGGTAGTAAGTGATGATACAAATCCTTTATTTTTTTTAATCTAGAGGATATTAGGGGCTTCGTTTTAATATGAATCACTGTTAAACCCTAATAAATTCTACAGCTATTTCTGACGTTGGACTACTCAGAATGTAGGCCAACATCAAAACAATTTAAACCATAACGGCTTGTCAATGATAGCCTTTCGATCCTATTTCTGATGCACTCTAGAAGATGCTGTACGTTTTCTAATTGACCGCATAGTGCAGTTGGATCTAGCTGATTTTTTAATCAAATAGGCATATTTATTTGAAGGACTGCCTCATTGGTCTAGCGGTTAGCATGTTCGACCACAGACATGAGGTCCTGGGTTCGAGTCCCGGGTCGGACCAATTCAAAAATCAATATTGAGTTTTCTATTAAGATTTTCTCAATATTTGTCCGAAGTTGGGAAGTTGGCGGTGTGATCCACCCCCGTGCCTCGGAGAGCACGTTAAGCCGTCGGTCCTGCGCCTGATCTCTCTCCGGTCGTGTCGGATTCCCGTCACATCGGACTATGAGAGTGAAGGAATAGAGAGTGCACTTGGGTACTATGCCTGCCAATCCGCTCTGGAACAGCGTGGTGGGTCTATGCTCTAAAAACCCTCGCTCTGCGGAGTGAGGAGGCCTGTGCCCAGTAGTGGGACGTTAATGGGCTGCTACTTACTTTTTACTATTTTATTTGAAGGATAGTGCCCGGACTGTATCTTGAAATTGTTTCTAGCTACGGTAGCTTGGCCTGTATCGTATTTTGATGAAAGACCCAGAACAAAAGGTATTATTCAATCCTTTAGAGCACTTTTGAATCAAATATAAGTTGTTCCACATATTAATTTGAACTATGACTGGATGTGACGGGAATCCGACACGACATGAGAGAGATCAGGTGCAGGACCGACGGTTTAACGTGCTCTCCGAGGCACGGGGGTGGATCACACCGCCAACTTCCCAACTTCGGGCAAATATTGAGAAAATCTTAGTAGAAAACTCAATATCGATTTCGAATTGGCCCTGGTTCAAACCCAAGACCTCATGTCTGTAGTCGAACATGCTAACCACTAGACCAATAAGGCAATTATATACATTACTATTACAAACTCTCAGAAGATGTTCTCGAGATGTCGTTCAATACAAACAAAAAAACTTTATTTAAGAAAGCTAATTGGAAAATCGTATTAGAATTTGGTGAATTATTGAGAACGGATTTCTCCTTATTCAAACTGGATCTGGAACTTCACGTGTGATAGAGCCGTAAACAAATAGTTGTGATATCAAAAGCTTTTTAAGCTCTGCCCAAAACAAAGCGAATAACATAATATATATACCGCTAAAAAGTAGTAAGAATGTCCAATTGTAAATTAAGTTTAGTAAATGTTCAAGTCATTATTCACATACTTCACTCGGGGAGTAAGCTGAATGAGTGACGAAAGTGTTACAAAAAGTGTGATGAACTACACTCGTTGTTTGTGTACAATAATTTAAACAAAAAGCACTTGCTCATTCATGATTGACTTGAAATTTAGCAAAGTGACTTCTTTCGCAATGTATATGATATTTGAGTATATGTTTTGCCATATTCCCCTATGATCGAGAACTACGCGGGCGACAACCTAGAGAACAGGTAATTGTGAATGAAAAACTTTTGAAACGCGGCCCCAAAAAAGGCAACAACAAAACGCTTCGATAACAACACTCGGGAATCGATTTCGAGAGTAACCATTTAATTATTTTATCGATAATCTCGCATCGAGTGAGTGGTTGGGCAAAAAGAGGATACAAGAATAATCGTCGCTTAGCCCGACGCCCGGTAGCCGCCGGCGGTTGCAGCTCGATTTTATCGTCTCATAACAGACTCGATTTATAAGTATCGATTATATGTATCGATCTCGTGATACAGCCTTTGCCGCATTTTTTTCCTTATAAAAAGATATGTTTTTTTAATGCTGACAGGTTAGCGCTTGACTGTCATCTCACCAAATAGTAAATGATGATACAGTCTGGGACCACAGCGCGCTAACCTGGTAATTTACGTCATAATGATGACCTACGGCTCCGAAACGTGGTCGCCGACTATGGGCCTCATGCTATGCTTGGAGTTTCTCGTCGTGATTAAATCAGAAATGCGGAGATTCGTAGGAGAACTAAAGTAACCGACATAGCCTTACGAATCGCAAACCTGAAGTGGCAATGGGTAATGCACATAGTCCGAGGGACTGATTGACGTTTGAGCCCGAAGGAGCTGGAATGGCGACCCCGCACAAGGTGGACCGACGACATCAAGAGGTCAAGCAAGATCGGGCCTTGTGGGCATCATTTCGTGAGACCTATGTCCAGCAGTGGACGTCCATGGGTTGAAGCGACGACGAGTTCTATACAGCTTGGCGGCACGCCTTTGCTATTACTATAGTAACAAGCCATGCCAGGAGCCTCCCATCAATCCAAATTTGGAACAAATTCAATTTACTAAATTTGCTCGATTGGGAATCGGACAAAAAACATCTGCTGGTGAAGTGCCTGCTCGCATCATCGCCCTTCCGTATGAAATCTGTATACCTTAAAACAGATAAAAATAACAGATGATACCACATATATTAAATGTGCAATCATATTTCTTTTTCACTCTTGCCGGGTATATTCCCCGACAGGTGAAATTTTGATAATTATATATTCCAATTTGTTTTTTGTATCGATTGCTGAGGAACTTCGGCCATGTCTAGCTAAGACTTGCCGCCAAATTTGCTTTCCAGTAAGAAGTATTATCCGGCAAGTAATTATTAACTGCACATCAGATAATATTTAATCTAGATAGTTGATTACGTTAACATATTTCATTTGTTGTCGATAAACCTAAAACGAGTAACAAATACAAGATCGTCTTTAAAAAGTAAGGAAAGTCATTAATATAAACGAGGTAAAGAACAGGTCCTAGTACGGTACCCTGTGGAAGTCCTATTTTTACTATAGACATATTACTTACTTTTATAGAATATAGCGTTATATAGGAACAATTATTCTTATAAACATAAAAGTCTTATAAGAATATTACGGTACGGTTATTATAAACACACGGAAGGCGAAAACTCATTCTAATTTATTTGAATCGCTATAAAAATTATACAAATTGCCGCGGTGCCTCCTCTCGCAAAAACCACTGTGTATAAATCACCAGGCTGATATTTATTTTTACCTTCGACGTTTAATTTTATACTGTAGGTAAGCTAAGACCTTCATTTACGAAGGTTTATTATTTATTAGCTTTTACTTGTGACTTTGCCATGAAGAATTTCTTACCATGTCTTCAGTTTCATCAAGACAAGATCTGCTGGATTAAGTAGTATATAATTATAAATATTCATAGCCGTATCTAATTATAAAAATAAAACATCGCATTCACTCGAGAGTCGAGTTTTCACTGCAGGTTAAAAAGCATTAATTTTGAAAATAATTACGAAAATTATACAATTTATTAAATATTTAAAGCAATTAGCATTAAAAAGATAAGATAAAGTGAAAATGATATATACCGTGGTCACGGTAATTAGCATTTCACCGACAGTTTAACCTATGAAAGGTTCTTGCGACAATAAAGACTCCGTGAGGTTGTATTTGCGACTTAATAACCGTGAAAATTTCAAAAGAATATATTTTAAAAATGCGTATTTCGCTAGCAAAATAATTCACCTCATCTATATTCAATTTATAAAACTGAAGTGTAAGCTTGAAATCTATGATGAATGGCAATATTTTGATAGATGGGGAACAAGTGGAAGAGGTGAAAGAATTTGTATACTTGGGATCTAAATTTACAAAAGATGGAACATGTGAAAGTGATATCGAAAGGAGAGTGAATGCAGGGAATATGGTAAATGGTGCTCTGCATGCTTTTATGAATAGCCAGATGGTGTCTCAAAGGGCTAGACTGGCAGTGCATGCTGGAGTGTTGGTGCCAACACTTATGTATGGTAGTGAAAGTTGGGTATGGCAGAAGAATCACAAAAGTAAAATAAATGCGGTAGAGATGAGAGCGTTGAGAAGCATGAGTGGATTAAAACTGAGTGACAGAGTAAGAAATAGTGTGATAAGAGAACGTTGTGGTATAAAAGAAGACGTAGTGACTAAAATTGAGAAAGGTATGCTTAGATGGTTTGGGCATGTAGAGAGAATGAATGAAAGGAGACTGACAAAAAGGATTTATGAGTCAAGAGTGAATGCGAAAGTTGGAAGGGGAAGACCAAGGCGAACGTTCCTGGACCAAATCCAGGACATTTTAAATAACGGCCAGGTCAAGAGTACTCTAAACCGACGAACTTGTATGAAAGGTTTAATGAGAATGAAAGAAGCGAAGGAGATATGCAAGGATCGTGGCAAGTGGAAGGATGTTGTCTCTGCCTACCTCTATGGGAATGAGGCGTGATGTTATGTATGTATGTATGTAAGCTTGAACTCACTATTCCTAAATAAAAGAAATAATGCCCTCGTGGTAAGTTGAGAAATGTCGTTGGCCACCACCACTTTGGGCAGGTATCACTATATTTCTCTTTATAAAAAGAAACTTACGATAATTATTTGATCTCTCAATGTAAAGGAAAACATCGTGAGGAAATCTGCATATCCTGGGAGTCCCTACAGGTTGGTTCAGGTGCTTACCAGTCATGGTTGCTTCGGTAAATACCTGTATCAAACTGTTGGCTGTGAGCAGTCGGCCAGCTGTTACGAGTGTGGTAACTCGTTAGATACAGCTTACCACACGGTGGCAGAATGTCCCGCCTGAGGTTCTCAGCGACTCATTTTGACGTCGCTGATCGGCACAAACCTCTCACTGGCTAATATTATAGACGTAATGCTCATCAGTGAACAGGCCTGGAGAGCGATTGCCTCCTTTTGCGAGACTGTCATCTCGCTTCAGGAGGCACGACAAAGGGAGAGGGTGAATGCCGCTGAGACACTCCGGCCCAGACGAAGGGGAGTAGGAAACAGGAGGCGGAGGTTCACGCAACTCCTCCCCCTGTAGAATATCTGTGAGCCGAATTCAACCGAGGGGTCAGAGAGGAATGCCTCAACGAGCGGCTCCCCACTCATGGTTGACGACGGTCCCGCTGGGTTTTAGTGGGTATTGCGAGTTCTTCCCCCTCGCCGAGTCCCACACTCCCGACCCCACAGTCGGGGTGCGTAAATGCATTCCCCAGCGTCAAAAAAAAAATATATCCTGGGAGTCGTTCTGTAGTGTGTGTAGCCTGCCATCCTGCAGTGAATCAGTCCGGTGGGTTATAGTTTAAAAACCCTACTCTTCTGTGAAGAAAGAGGTCTGAGCATTGGGATGTTTATCTTCCCTGAGACATGCTTTTACGTACCAACTGAAGCGTCAAGAAAGTGTGACTCTGGCTAGGGGGAGACCTCGCAATATTCATTAAAACTTAGCGAAACCCTGTTCATTAATTATTGGATTCTAATTCGACTAGGATTAAACGTGAAATAAATTTGCTTTAATCATTATTTAATCTGGTTTTTTAAGATGTATTTTTTCGTTTTATTAAATAAATTATACAGGAAGAGCATTTAGGGAGAATCTTCAGGAAATTGGTGGTATTTTTCGTTTTTAATCTTTAACCTATTATTTGAGTTATCCCATTTAACAATAACCTCATGAAATTGGGGACATTTTTCAACAATGGTATAAAATTCTCCTAAATCTTTGTCTTATGTTGTGTCATTTGTAATTTGTGAAAGGATTTGCGTAGAATTCCTTTGAGATTGAAAGTACGGACAAGTACCTCATCTCCGTGTCCAATAGTTAAGTCGTTTAAATGTCTTCTTTCAATCTGTATTTAAATATATTTCTGATTAAATTTATAAACAAAATTGCGTATAATTAAGGGATAACTTCACGAAATCGGTGACACATTCCTCAATTCGGGCCCCAAAAAAAAGAAGTCTTAGCGTAAATGCGCTCGCGCCGCCGACGTCTTAATTGTGGCCGTGATAACTATAGCTTAGTGATTTATAAAGCCTCTAAACGTATTAAGGCTTTGTCGGCGTCTCACACTTATCTCGCCTTAGAAACCGCTTCCGTTCACTGCATTTTTTTCAACCTCTTTCTAAGTCTCAGTTACAATCTCGATCTTTTGTTTATTGACATGCAAACATGCGACGTCGGACCCACACCGTTTAACCTTGCGGAATCCTCTTATAAAACAATGATGATACGCTTTTTTTGTCGCTGGGAAATGCATTCACGCCTATGAGACAGACGGGGGTGTGGGACTCGCCGGTGGTACTAGAATACCCACTAAAACCCATCGGTGTCCTGGTAGTCTTTGAATGGAAGGGCCAGAGACTCGTTGTGGCATTCCACCCTGGCCCCTTTTAATGAAGCCGGCTCAAAAGTGCACAATAGGGGAAGGAGGTGGATAAACTGTCCTGTGCACTTCAAGGGGAAGAGTTGGATAAACCTCCACTGTCCTGTTGCACTTCAGGGGGATGATTCGGATAAACCTCCACTGTTCTGTGCACTTCAGGGGGAAGAGTTGGATAAACCTCCATTGTCCTGTGCACTTCAGGGGGAGGAGTTGGATAAACCTCCACTGTCCTGTGCACTTCAGGGGGAGGAGTTGGATAAACCTCCACTGTCCTGTGCACTTCAGGAGAAGGAATTGGATAAACCTCCACTGTCCTATGCACTTCAGGGGGAATAGTTGGATAAACCTCCACTGTCCTGTGCACTTCAGGGGGAAGAGTTGGATATACTTCCACTGTCCTGTTGTACTTCAGGGGGAAGAGTTGCATACTCCTCCACTGTCCTGTGCACTTCAGGGGGCAGAGTTGGATACACCTCCACTGTCCTGTTGTACTTCAGGGGGATGATTTGGATAAACCTCCACAGTCCTGTGCACTTGAGGGGGAAGAGTTGGATAAACGTCCACTGTCCTGTGTACTTCAGGGGGAGGAGACCGGACCGGAAAAGTTACTATAGCATTTATAATTTGTAAGGATCTATATCTATACTTGTATAATATACTAGATGTTTCTTGATACTGCATCTGCATATCCTTAAATGTGAGTGTTAACATCTTTGTGATTGTTATCCCTTAGATTGCCTCGGTCACCTACTAGTTGACATAATACGATAGTTCTGTCTCAATTCGTTCAATCAGAAATATAAGCAATTTTTTCTTTTTAAGTTATAATGCGTATTATCTATTTTGCTGCCCGGGAACTGTCGCAACAAAACATGGGTAGAGATAACACCAGGCAATAGAAAAAAAACATAAAATAAATTAGTTACAAAGATACCGCTACTAACGGTGCGTGAGTCGTGTCGAAGGTCATTAAGTTTTATACACTGTCAGTGTGTATTAGACATCATTTGTGTTTTTCATTATATAATTGATGTGAAAAACGATGAAAACCCTTGAGGTATGTTTAAATTTTTAAGACATTAGCCTATAAATACAAGTCGGACTTTTTTCACTATCTCAAAGCTAAGCGCAACATGACACTAAACCAGAGTCTTAATTTAATAAAGAAAAGATAACATAGTATATTTTAACACATTACATTTGGTATTTGGTCATTCGATCCGCTGGGCAATGGACGGTTCGGCAAAATGCGGTCGGGTGGTTTAAGGGGTTATGTAACTTGGTCACACCCCAGCCAGTGGTTGTGTCTCCACTTTTAAATCTGTGATATATCTCTTATATGCATTTTAATGAATGGCAGTTGAAGGCAGCTTTGGCCTATATATGTCGATAAATAAATCGCAAGTTTTATTTTTGATTAACAGAATAAAAACCATGTTCCCTTCATTTTATCTTACCCTTTTTTCTAAGGTACAAAAGCAAATATACCATAACTACCCCATAGTTATGTCAGCATTGGTAGCTTTCTGAGATTGTCCTTCTAACCGTCTCTATATCGAATCAGTCACCTTTTAAGCTACTCATTACCGTAGAGGGGCCGAGATTACTGGTGGTGAGTGCGTGTGAGTGTTGCGAGTGATGAATTGACATGTTCTTAGGCCATTAGGGGCCGATAAGACGCATTTAACTCGATCCGTACGCCTCCGACCGCCGGCCGTACCAAATACGATACCCTATACAGGGGATTCACAAATTAAATACTATTATGTGGTCTCATGAAACTGTGGGTCTTGGCTGCTGCTACTGTAATGCGACATACGACACATTGACAGTAAAATATGAGGAGACGTATAAAACTTTCACGTTAAAAACTATTCTGTGATTTTACGAAATCACGATGCAGTTTAAACAGCTGATGCGAGCCTTATCCAAGCACCATTTACACTAACCCCAATTCATGACCGGCTGTAATGCGACATGCGATACAGGGCTGTTAAAATTTGAGGCGATGTAGAAATGTTTCACTTATGAAGAGAGTGGTTTTATAACATTTTGATGCATACCATGGACGCCGCCATATTGGCTTTAGCCTAAGGTCGAGAGCTATTCACTTCACCCCTACTTAATGGCAGTAATGCGACTTGCGATATATTGACGGTAAAATTTGAGGCGATGTAAAAAAGTTTCAATTAAAAAAAAAATAATAAGTTTTATAAAGTTGTCTCCTCTTGGCTCCTCTGTCGAGCACCTTTCGCTTTACTACACTATGCGAACGGCTGTAATGCGACATGCGACACAAGGATAGTAAAAATATTAGACGATGGAATGAAACTTGGATAGCATATAAATAGGATAAAGAATTTTCATTATTATAGATACCTAACGAGAATTAAAAGTAAAAAAAAAGTAAGTAGCAGCCCTTTAACGTCCCACTGCTGGGCACAGGCCTCCTCACTCCAAGGAGCGAGGGTTTTTAGAGCATAGACCCACCACGCTGCTCCACTGCGGATTGGCAGGCATAGTACACAACAAGTGTACTCTCTATTCCTTCACTCTCATAGTCCGATGTGACGGGAATCCGACACGACCGGAGAGAGATCAGGCGCAGGACCGACGGCTTAACGTGCTCTCCGAGGCACGGGGGTGAATCACACCGCCAACTTCCCAACTTCGGGCAAATATTGAGAAAATCTTAATAGAAAACTCAATATCGATTTCGAACTGGCCCGACCTGGGACTCGAACCCAGGACCTCATGTCTGTAGTCGAACATGCTAACCACTAGACCAATGAGGTAGTGTACCGAGAATTACTTTATAATAATGTAATTTATTTAAATGTTTTAAAATCATTCTGTATAGTGTGGAATGGATAGCGAGTTTTATGATTACAGCTGGTTCGGTAGCGTCCTAATGAGCCCCTTGGAAATATTAACTTTGGCTGTTTTCTAAAACTATATAACAATAAACAAATATATTTTATTATTATATACGTAGGTAACGGAAACTATGTACTGGATTTTTGACCACTTCTTGACACTTGTCCAGGAGAGATGCTAATATTTAAAGCCTCACTCTATTTAAGTTATAATAATTAACTAACGCAATAAAATTGCGAAATAAATCTATTACAGTCGAGTGAAATTCTTCTACAGAAAATAAATATATTTCTAAAGGTGGCTGTGATATTATATAAAGAGGGTTTTTATTATCTTTATTATGTTCTCTATCTATTTTAATATAAATGAAAGCACAATAGGTACATGATACATTAAGTCCTCCTACTCGAATAAATAATTTAATAAAGCACTAAGGAAAATAAAAAATAATAATAATAGTAATTTTTTTTTATTATTGTAATAATTTAAATTCCGCAAAATGTATAGAACAAATATTAAACTCGACAATATGTAAACAACTAATTAAGTAAAGAAAAACAGAGAACTTTAAAATTACATTTCTAGAAGAAAAATAAACAAACATCTAGAAGAAGAATAAACAAACAGCTGTATTTGTTTCTATATGTGTATAATTGTGTGTGTGTATGTGTGTGTGTGTGTGTGTGTGTGTGTGTGTGTGTGTGTGTGTGTGTGTGTGTGTGTGTGAACAGCAGAAGAGTGTAATGTGTTGCATTTACCTATATTACGCTTAAGCCTATTTATTATTATATATTAAATACCAACAAATTTTCTGTATCAGTACAATCGAGATGAAGTAACCATTCCTTGACACGTTTCTTACAATCCTTGCTATTTAGTGAATATATATTTAAAATTTAATATTTTAAAATTAAAATAAACAGGTAAATGTTTTTTATACAATGGTTATATTGGAATGTCTCTGAAAAATATTTGGAGAAAGATCGACTACATTGGAATTTCTCTCAATAATAATTAGAAAAAGATTTTGCCTTTATTGGAATTACTTAAAGATTACGACAAAAGATGAGCACTTATGTTCATATCGAATGCATACAAATAATGCGCCCATTGGGCAATTTTTTTTTATTGCTGACAGATTAGCGCTTGACTGTGATCTCACCTGATGGTAAGTGATGATAAAGTCTAAGATGGAAGCGCGCTGATCTGTTAAAAGGCGATATACCCCTTACGGTTTCTACACAGCATCGTACCGGAACACAAATCTCTTTGTTTTGGCGGTACGTTTTTGCTGGTAGGGTGGTAACTAGCCACGGCCGAAGCCTCCCACCAGTCCAGACTCAGACAAATTAGAAAATACAATTTCCTAAATTCGTCCTACCGGGGATCGAACCCGTGACCTCCGCTAGCAAAGCTAAACCACTGCGCCAGCGAGGCCGTCAATTTGCTTTTGAGAGCTTGCGCTGTGAAAACGGTTAAAGTTGCGCAAAATCGTGTATGACAGAATCGTTTCCCTTTGAAAGTCCTAAACAAAGGTCCGTGACAGCATATAATTATCTTTTAAGGTTGGCTCGCTATAATCTTTTTTCATGCCTACCAAATTTGTTCCAAAATAAGGCACAATTTGCAAATTGTGTAGAAACTTTGTGAAGTAACATCTTAGACTGTACCGTCACTTAGCTTCAAAAGTGATCACAATGAGGCGATATATATCCGTTTTTAGATTTTGAAGGTATGCACTGGTATAAAAATCCTCCGAGCCGTAGCACTTGGTGCTAATGAACAAGTTAATTAGATGGCGCAGGCGCGGCGTGAGATATCGCGAGATAACGCTATCACGCACACGCTCGCCGAAATGTTCGCTGAGATTGGGTTTTCGCTGCACATTATGTGCCTATCTATAACTATACACATTTATAAGCAAGAAATTACCTCTATCATCACAAAACTATTCATCCCATTTCTCACATTCTTATGGGATCGTTTCCGCCTCTACAACCCATTAAACGAAAAAGTAACTTGAAATTCGCATCTACATTTTTGCATAATAGATGGTCATTAAGATTGGTGGTTACTAGTTTTATATTGCCCTACTTTCTCTAATAGAAATAAATAATTTATATAATATTCTTCCCAAAAATACCTAGTGAAAGACTGGCTATATTGCAATGTTTCTCAAGAATAACAAGAGAAAGATTGGTGTCAGAATCATTAAAGAATGGTGTTGACTGTATAAGAATGATTCTTACAAATGACAAGACGGATTATATTGGAATATTTCTCAAGATTAATTAGGGAAATACTTTGGTTACATTCGAATATTTCTGAAAGATATATAGAGAAAGATTGATTATTTTAATATTCCACAAGAATAAATAGACAGAGGCTTTGTCTATATTGAAATGTTTCTCAAGCATAATTAAGGATGAACATATAACTATATTGGAGTATTCTGAAAAATATGTGGAGAAAGATTGTCTATCTNATTGGTGGTTACTAGTTTTATATTGCCCTACTTTCTCTAATAGAAATAAATAATATATATAATATTCTTCCCAAAAATACCTAGTGAAAGACTGGCTATATTGCAATGTTTCTCAAGAATAACAAGAGAAAGATTGGTGTCAGAATCATTAAAGAATGGTGTTGACTGTATAAGAATGATTCTTACGAGTACAAATGACAAGACGGATTATATTGGAATATTTCTTAAGATTAATTAGGGAAATACTTTGGTTACATTCGAATATTTCTGAAAGATATATAGATAAAGATTGATTATTTCAATATTCCACAAGAATAAATAGACAGAGTCTTTGTCTATATTGGAATGTTTCTGAAAATATTTGGAGAAAGATTGGCTATATTTCTTAAGAATAGTTAGAGAAATTCTTTGTCTATATTGGAATGTTTCTGAAAATATTTGAAGAAAGATTAGCTATATTGGAATATTTCTTAAGAATAGTTAGAGAAATTCATTGTCTATATTGGAATGTTTCTGAAAATATTTGGAGAAAGATTGACTATATTGGATGATTTCTCAATAATAGTTAGGAATTTTTTTTGTGTATATTGGAATATTTCTGAAAATATTTGGTGAAAGATTGGCTATATTTCTTAAAAATCGTTAGAGAAATTCTTTATCTATATTGGAATGTTTCTGAAAGTATTTGGTGAAAGATTGGCTATATTGGAATATTTCTCAAGAATAGTTAGAAAATATTTTTGTCTATATTGGAACGTTTCTGAAAATATTTGAAGAAAGATTAGCTATATTGGAATATTTCTCAAGAATAGTTAGACAAAGTCTTTGTCTATATTGGAATGTTTCTAAAAATATTTGGAGAAAGATTGGCTATATTGGAATATTTCTCAAGAATAGTTAGGAATTTTTTTGTGTATATTGGAATGTTTCTGAAAATATTTGGTGAAAGATTGGCTATATTGGAATATTTCTCAAGAATAGTTTGAAAATGTTTTTGTCTCTATTGGAATGTTTCTGAAAATATTTGAAGAAAGATTAGCTATATTGGAATATTTCTCAAGAACAGTTAGACAAAGTCTTTGTCTACATTGGAATGTTTCTAAAAATATTTGGAGAAAGATTGGCTATATTTGAATATTTCTCAAGAATAGTTAGGAATTTTTTTGTGTATATTGGAATGTTTCTGAAAATATTTGGATAAAGATTGGCTATATTGGAATATTTCTCAAGAATAGTTAGAGAAATTCTTTGTCTATAATGGAATGTTTCTGAAAATATTTGGAGAAAGACAGACTATAGTGAAATATTTCTCAAGTATAGTTAGAAAATATTTTTGTCTAAATTGGAATGTTTCTAAAAATATTTGGAGAAAGATTGGCTATATTGGAATATTTCTCAAGAATAGTTAGAAAATGTATTTGTCTATATTGGAATGTTTAAGATTTGGAGAAAGATTGGCTGTATTGGATATTTCTAAAGAATAATTATAATAAATTCTTTGCAATATTGGAATACATTTATTTACCTTATAACATTCGATTAATTCCTTTTCTGTGTGTTGAAATAAAATAAAAAAATAGTTGAGAACTAATAAAGGCCCATAGCCTTTATTATAGCTAATATATAGAAGAAAGACAACACAAATTTCATAGTATTCTTTACATTGCATCTGAAATTTTCATTCCAAGAAGGAAAAGCGTTTGTTATGAGAAAAACGTTGCCAGATTTTCACCAAGAGTTCTATAGCTATACAATTCGTATTACGGTTTATTTATATAGAATATAAACTTAAAATTAATTAAATTTTTCTAAACGGAAACAAGTTTCTGTATAGCTGCCGGATATTTAGGCCAATTAAAGGTGAATTTGCGTGTACACCCTAATCAATGTCAATCGGTCGATACGTGGAACTAATGGGCCGGTGCACTGCGTTCAAAATTTTAAACATTCAATTCTCATATTGTTAAATAATTTACCTAATATAAATACCTCTATATATCTTCTTAGCTTTTTCACGTGAATGTGTTTTTAAATTAATGATAAAAAGAAATCGGGGGATACAATTTGGTGATGTAGCTACATATCTATCAGGTCTACAAAAAATTCAATTATACCACTGCATAGCTGAAGGATCATAGAATTTGTTACGCTTAGTAAGGATTGTAACACAACGCGTGCGTTGAAGGGGTAAGCCCCGCCATTTTGAAGGTCGTTTTGTTGCTTATTGAGATACCATATAGTATAACTTTTAGCTGGGTCAAGCTGTGTTGTTCACTAAGGTCTTAATCGTCAACTTTCATCAAAATCTATTTATATTTTATATAGAAGCTATTACCCATTACCATACCCAATTCACAAAACAGCCACAAACCGTTTATTAAGTTGGAAACCTTCAAGTATAAATTCTACTAATCAATGCCACATTAAGAAAAGACAGACGAAGCTGTGTGTCAACTTGTTGTCATATAAATCGATGTAATATCTCCAATTTAGAACGACATTAATTATCGCTTAAAAAAAGGAGGCACTCAAATATTGGAAAAAAAATCTAATAAGACAATAAATCGACACGACCAATCATCCTTACAAACATCTATATTCAGAGTTATCAGGGGACAAATAAATAAGGTCCCTCGTCAGGCTTATCTCAGCAAGTAGGCACATCAAAGTCCGGTAGCTTAATTTATTCCGTGTCGGTTGTACCTTGGAACAAGGAGCACAAATACGCCCCGGACGTATGTATACACTTATCTTTTATAAAAGGACCGACGGAACTCATAAGATCCATTTTTATGCATCTCGTTTCATTTAAAAAATGTATATCTTTATTTCATAATTCATAATTGCCTGAATAAACCTGCCAGTTATTGGAAATGTAACCACGATGCAAGCATAACAGCTGTTGTGAGCCATGGGCACCGCCATATTGGCCTAAACTTCTCTATCTATTTACTTTACACTCTTTGTTCTAGAATACCCACTAAAACCCAGCGATACCCTCTGCATCCTTTTGTGGAGCTCCAGAGGATCGGTGGACGCAAGAGGAAGGAGAAGCGCAAATGTACCCCTCCTACCTCCCAACCTCCTGCGCCGTAGTAAAGGAGAGTCCACATCGTTCTCCCTGTGCCTCTCAAGTGCCAGCGAAATAAAATTTGACAGAAGGACACTGCCTTCCACTCACTATCACCGGTGAGCATTGCGCCAACTATGCCCTCCAGCGAAAGGTTTCCTCCGACCAACTACATCAGTAGATACCGCTTGCGTCCCCACGCCGGGCCTTCTCGCAGAGTGTGTTGCACTGAATCCACTGGTGCATCACACTCAGCAGGCAGCAGGCAGGCGTTTCCTCCCAGCGAACACTCTGATGCAGGTACTTGCCGAAACAACCATATCCAGTCAGCTCCTGCACCAGTCTGTAAGAGTGAGACCCGCGCCCTTAGACATCCAATTTTCCAGATGGGGACAGTTTGCTTCCACTGTGATCAGACCGCTGTAGGAGATCCGAGATCCTCATGTCACCTTTGCATCAGTGCTCTGTCTATTGAAACCCTGATCCTTTGGGCCTCGTCGGCATCAGTAGACACCTGGAGGGTCACCTGCCAATTAGTTGCCGCAGTCCATAAAACTGTACGGTACCCCCGTATTACCCTAATCGCTATAATTCTGTGAGCCCTGCTTAGAAGTGAGCTGTAATGCGACATGTGCAACTTGGACGAAAACATTTCAGGTGACGTAAATAAAAACATTTTCAAAATAATGATGGATTAGCAAGCATGCTACCTTTTTTATTGCTGAGGAATTATTTATGCATGGACTCAGAATGATTTAGAAAATTCAATTTCCTAAATTTGGCCTCCTATGTATCGAATCCAGAAACTCTACCAGCGAAGGGAGTGTACACATCACTACGTTATTGAGCCATAGACTTGAATCAGGAGCAGACACAACTTTGCCTTTCCTCATTGAAATAAACTTAAAGCACTTAAGTGGTCTGTCAAATTCATCATTGTATTTCTCGGTGAAGGTTGATATAGCCTGCTAACCTGCATAGTAACATTGTGGTGGGTCTATGCTCTAATAACCAGAAGGTAACCATCCGAACTCATAACAGAGAGCCACTATGAGTTATAAGGCTTGTGAGGCATTACAATATTAGTACAGAAATTTACACTACTATCAAGGACTTAGAAGAACTAAACTAATCGACTACGCGGCTTACACTACATGGAACAGCACCCATTTTTATATGAAACATGTGTAACCCTTTGATTGCCCCTGTCAACTACCGGTAGTAGTAGATTACCCGTGTCAATTACTAGTTGACATAATACGATACTTCTGTCTCAACTCGTGCAATCAAAAGTATAAGCATCTCTTGCTTTTTAAGTCATAATGCGTATTATCTATTTTGCTAACAAAATATGCGTAAGGATAATATCAGACGAAAAACAAAAGATAAATTAGTTACAAAGTGATCGTTACTAACGACGCGTGTCGCGTCGAAGGTCGTTAAGTATTTTGTAAACTGTGAGTGTTTATTAATGATTATTTGTATTTTTGATTATATAAGTGGTGTGGATAACAGTTAAAACGCTTGAGGTATGTTTTAATATTCAAGATATGAGCGTATAAATACAAGCCCGCCTTTTTTCTCTATCTCATAGTTTAGCGCACCATGACGATACACCAGAAACTTTTGCAAACATAAAAATCATAACATATGTTAGTATTTCATGAACTTTAAGCGTTATTCGACACGCGGGGCAATCGACGCAAATCCGTCCGTGCGGGACGGGGCAGGCGACGGTTATTTGTGTAAAAAAGCGCGGGCAATATACGGGGAACAACAAAATGCAGTCGAACAGTCTGAGAGATAAAGCGTGCTACTGTTGCGTGGCGTGATGAAGCTTCTCCATGTCACCTATCAAAAATGTATACAGTGTTATGTAACCTGTGTCTTTTTTTGGGTAAGCATGAAAATGTCAAAGACAAACAGCCACTTTTGCTTTTACAATACCAATATAGATAAGTATATCACTTCATCTTCGCCTTAACCTTGCCCTTTGTGGGGAATCGTGCTCCGGGAACATATTGCAGGCGAGGAACCTTCGCCGATGGTCACGATCGCCGATAGAGCCTTCGTCGCCTCGCAATTAGTACACGTATCATTGATAATTAATACTTTAAGGCACGTCTTCCGATACACTTCTATATGTAGAAGAGACCATTAATGTCCGATTGCAACAACCCCTCTTTATTTATTTATTTATTGGTAACCCAACAGCGTTAACAAATTGTTACATGGAATAATTAATATACTTAAAATAAGGCCAATTACGGATTACACCAACTATTAAATAATATTCAAAATAACAGAGTAGATATTAGGAAGTAAGAATTACGAAACAATGAAAAGACAAAACTGAGATATTCGCTGTGTTAGTGAGTGTTATGTAGGTGTGAGTGGGTATGTAAGAATTAATGAGTGTATTTGTGTTTTTTGGTGGAATTTAGTAATGTAAGAAGAATCAGTACCTGTTTTATAAAAAAAAAAAAGAAAAGCTGGTATGCGTATATGTGGTTTAGAATATGTGTATAATAACCAAGGCCAATATCCCCAGTATTAGGTTTGGTCATTTCATTTTGTTAATGATTTATTTCTATGAACTTTGATTATCTCCTTTTTTAAGGATTCTTTAGATAGATAGAATAAGTCAAGTTGTGAATAATATTTGTTGTAAGTTAGTGAAAGACGTGGTATTATGGAATTAAGGGCATAGTTGGTGTGTTGATGGGGTACGTGCAACAAAGGTGTATGACGTGTTCTAGTAGACGGAACGTTAATTGATATACACTCTTTGTACACAAAAAGCGTACATTACCAATTACTGAAATGATTGGGACTAACTTGGACGACAATATCTTGAGCAACCCCTATGTAACAAAGCTACAAGAGGACATTTTGTTATATGAGAGCCAAGTCGGAAGATTCGTATTAAAAAGGTAAAATTGACTCTCGGCAAGAGCTTAATCATGTTGAGGCATGAATTGCTATCGAATATTACAATAAAATTCAATGGAAATAATTCATAGGATATTACACGTGACGGAGATTGAAATAATTATTAAATAGACGTTAATAAAAGAGTCTGTAATGATAAAAAATGAATAATAAAGAGCTGTTATATTAACGTATTCGTAACATAAAGTATATAGACATCACATTCCCATATATCAGCAGCAGCAGTAATCGCTACTTAGCGATAAGGCCGCCTTTTTGTAGCCTATGATTAGTTTTTGTATCTATTTTATGTATTGTTTATGGTGTACAGTAAAGTGTATTCTCTCTTTTCCCGGTAGAGCTTATTTAAACAAAATGCGGGAAAAAAAAACGCGTTTCCCTCCAATGCTGTAGAAAACATAAGAGGTAAACGCCTCTGACCCCATTAGCTCGCATCTATCTTAGACTGCTGTCATCACTTGCCATCAGGTGAGATCACAGTGAAGCGCTAGCTAGTCAGCAATAAAGAATATAGTTTTGTCTTTTTTAAAATGCCTATATCATCTTCGACTACCGCCTATTGTGCCAGATTTTTCTAAAATTAAAAAGCATAAAATAATTATTACCGTGAAATCTACAAAAGTTATTCTTTTACAGGATCTGCAAAGGTTTATTTGCAGTGCAATTTTAAGAAACACATGAGTTAAAGGTCCAATTGTAATTTAGTAGAATGAGGAAGAGCAGAGGATCCAATAAGGTCTGAAAATAGGTCAAAAACTTGAATACGAGTAGGTGCAAAATTGTAAAACTTTCATTTACGGTGCTACTTTGTCATTGACGAAATTATTCGTAATATTCGTATTACTTATTTAATCTATTCACTAGTTACATTGGCCAGTAAAAACATCAATGCTATATTGAAATACGTTTAAGGATATCGAGCAATAGAGCAAATTTCCAGGGTTTTTGAAAGTTATACGAAACTTTCCACGATCAATGCGGAGTCGTAGACATCAGCTAGTAACAAATAAATTGTCTCAAATACCGGACTATTTCGACACGTAAGTGTTTTAGTTCAACTCCCACATATTCACCTGCTTATCAGCTCTATCTTTGTGTAGGCAGGACTGCTAGATAAAAGCCGCTGGGGAACCGAACCCGCTATCTGTAACATACGGCTACCGGGCATCCCAAATGCGTTTCTCTTGTTAAATGTAATAAGTGTCTCGGATTCTGACCTTGGCGGGTTAATATACGTGTTGAAACGGGATTCACTATTGGAATGTTTTATTATCTAATTACGTACAGTTAGTTAGCCGGGACCGAAGCGACGTGGGTAATTAAGTGGCCACTTAACGACTGGAGAGTTCAAACTTCAAACCGAACTAATAGATACGTACGCAATGAGGAATTCAAAAAATGTAGCACTCAGCTTTCACTCATCTATGGTATTTCATACAAATATTTGTCTGAACTGCGGTCATTTAGTTTCTATGCTGGGAAGTACTCTCCGAGGAGAGGAGACCTCCTTATACCCATTAAAACAGATTGGAACCGTGTTCATCCGTTATTGGGACATCCGAGGATCACCTTTTCCTCTCTGATATGAACATGAATCCGACTGTAAGTTCAGGAAAGCGGGGGAGAGAACATGTTCTACATTTTTCTTATCCTTTTGGCAATACGACACTCTCACAGAAGAGGAGTTATTTCGCTTAACATCTCTCACTGGAGAGCTTAAAGCCCACAATGTCCTCCACCAGGAGGTGACGCTGAGGCTCCTCCCCATCACCCCAAGTTCACTACAATATGAGGGCTTAAAGTTATGTAACTTAGTTGAAAGTTATTCTCTACTTCTTACCTATAAACGTAAAGTAAGTAAGTCGCAGCCTATTTACGGCCCACGACCTCCTTACTTAAGAGACAAAGTTTTTTTTGGGGCAAAGACCCATCGCGCTGCTCCACTACTGCTTGACAGGTTACACATACCTAAAAATGATCTACGGGATTTGCAGATTACCTCATGATTTTACCCTTCAAACAAATTTATATAGATAAGTTACCAGTGCCTGCCCAGGATTCGAATCCGTGGCTGTTTAATACATTGCATGTTTCTACTCATTGAGTCAAGATAATCTAGGTTCTAGTTGTAAAGAATTCTTGCCTAGGTCTAGTTTATATGGATTACAACGTTTATCTATGATCATAGTAAGCTCCTAGACAAACCTCAGGTACCAGGAGTTCATGAGTGTCGAGAATATTGCTTTGTTTCCAGTCGCCGAGTGAAAAAATGCAGTCGCGAGCACTAACTGCACAATCTTTAATGAGAGTGGACAAACTGGACGGACAACACTGCATTGGATAATGTGGATACGACATTTATTTTTATTTATTGTTTACCTTTACATTTTTTAGTTGCTGACAGAGCATAACGCTGTTGCTACATGATGGTAAACGATGATACAATATAACAAGGAAGCGAGTTAATCTACTAATTTACCTGTTAGGTTTATTACACAGCATCTAATTCACGATAATGATTCGATAGTATGTTGTATTATAGACTCAAATTAATTAAATACAGTTTCCTAAATCTGTCTAACCGGAAATCGAACCTAGAAAAGTGATGAAGTGGTATATTTTATACATACGTCTTTTTTTCTTGCTGGGAAATGCTTTTACGCACCCCGACCAAATAGTCGGGAGTGTGGGACTCACTGAAAAGACAGAATACCCGCTAAAACCCAGCAGTCCCACGTCATCCTTATGTGGGACACCAGCGGCTCGTTTGCGCAATCCAATACAGTGTCCCGGATGAAGCCGATTAAAGGCTGTGGAACGTAGCGCGCATATACGAGGCTTCAGCCGCCCAACCTTCGGCGACGGAGCGACGGATAGTAGGAGCATCAGGAGCAACCTCCCGCTCCCTCTCAAGTGCCTTGTTTAGCGCGACAATGGTCAAAAGAAGGCTACAGCTCTCCATCCTGCTTCGCTGCCAACCATTGCAAGTGAAATGCTGGTCAGTGAGAGATCTTCGCTAATCGACGACACCAGGAGATGCCGCTGATACCCACGCCGAGCATTCTGCCACATATGATACGACGTATCGACGACTCACTCATAACGGATGAGCGATTCCTCCCGGCCCACAATATCATGCAGAACTTCCTGAAACAACCATCTCCGGTGAGCACCTGCACCAGCGTTTCTGGCTCCGTCACAACCACAGTCCCAGCAAATATACATACGTCCCTCACATAACACGTCATAAAAATTTCCCCAACGTGTCATAAGATTCATTTTATAAGATTGCACTACGTATAAAAGTCCTCCTGACTTTGTGAACTCTCAGTCGGACTCATGCGGGACAAAGAGAGAATTGCGTGAGCCATTTTTAACGGGACACCCGAGGGTTAACGGATGAAAAGGCTTCCGCTGGTTTTTAGTACCGCTCCTAGAGTTGTGGTACGTAAATGCTTTACCCATCGACAAAAAAAGCGGTAACCTGTCAGCAATAAAAAGTATCAATATAAAATAGAATCGTATCCACTGTAACACCGGTAGCCATCATAACCCGCCGTATAAGGCAGAGTAGTATCGGCTCGACCGGTCGCTACCGGACACCTCCTCGCCGCGCTGACAGCCTGGTGCCGCGCAGATATATACTATACTGCTTATTTTATATAAGGAGTAAAATAATTAATAGACAACCTCTATGGCTTAGTGGTAACAGATTTCTTTGATGTGTGAAATCACAATCGAATCTAAATCTGTAAGTTCTTTAGAAAATACTTACTAAAAACCTATGGCTTAGTGGTAACAGATTTCTTTGATGTGTGAAATCACAATCGAATCTAAATCTGTAAGTTCTTTAGAAAATACTTACTAAAAACCTATGGCTTAGTGGTAACAGATTTCTTTGATGTGTGAAATCACAATCGAATCTAAATATGTAAGCTCTTTAGAAAATACTTATTAAAAACCTATGGCTTAGTGGTAACAGACTTTTTGATATGAAAGAGAAACATTTGAACATAAAATTTTCAAGTTCTCTATAAAATAATAAGTGGGAAATCTAAGGCTTAGTAGTACTAGAAATTTTTGATATAAGAGAGACACTTGACCCTAAATTTCTAAGTTCTCTAGAAAATACTCAATAGAAAACTAAGGATTAGTGGTAGCAGAGTTTTTTGATATAAAAGGCACTGTCGAACCTGAGTTTCAAAGTTCTGTAGGAAATAATTTGTGGAATCCTATGGCTTAGTGGTAACAGAATGCTTGGATATAAACAATATGATTCACACCTAAATCTCTAAGCTCTCTAGGAAATCATCAATAGAAAACTATGGCTTAGTGGTAACAGAGTTCTTCGATATAAAAAATACGATTCGCACCTCAGTCTAAGTTCTCCATAAAATAATTAATAGAAAAATTGTTGTCCAAATGAATTTCGATACCTAATTTTAATTTACATTCATATATAATTTGTTTAAATTTATAATCGTTAGTAAAATAGTTTTTTTTTCACCCACTTAGCTTAATCGTTCTAAACTTGTAGTAGATGAGATTTTGATGTTAATGCAAATTTCTCCAAATATTCCAAATATTAGTCTAAAGAAAGCCATTACGTCTTAGTGGTAATAGACGAGTGCTCAAAGTCTAAAATTGCTCTCTAAAAGTAGATTGTCTACTTATAGTTCACACTCCTATTTCTTTATATAAATTTACAATTGTTGATAAAATACTTAATATTTTATTCAAGTTACATTGTTTAAAACTTGTAGTAGATGATACTTCATACAATTTGTTTCAAGTGATAGTTATACAAAGCCATTATGGCTTAGGTGTAACAGACATGTATACTTTGCTAAAAGAAACGCATAGTCAACCTCAGTATCCAAGTTCCCCTGAAATCCAATCCTGATTTTCAGTCACAATTGTTAGTTCACACTCTCTCTATATATAAAAAAAGGGCACTAACTCCTCAATAACTGGTGAGAGGGTTTTTAGAGCACAAGGGTTTAGGTTTCCTCACTCTGTTTTCCTTCAGGGAAAAGCAAGATGATGGATTGGAAAAACCAATCAAACACATAAGTTTAATTTATAGAAAGAGAAAATAACAGGAACCTGGTTTCAAAATGTACTTCACAATATTAAGCATGAAAATGTAACACACAGATACTTTCGCGTTTATAATATTAGTATACACGTTTGAGCTATCGAGAACTTGTTCTATGTTATAAAACATCATTTGAAATTAGACTCTAATACAGTATGATAAGATTGAAAATAGAATGGAGGCGTAAGGAATGTGCAGACATTGAATGGTGGGTGCGGGCATTTCATTCACGTCTGTGCTTTATTGGTATTTGGGATATGACTTAACTGAACGTGCTCGTATGAGCACATCATCCTTATAGGGAGCACGTATTGACGCGTTCGTACCGATGGCGACATGCTTCCTTGATTATATCGATTGATCTTTACAAGATTTAATCGATTTTCTGAGAGTATTTCATATTTGCTGACTAGCTGTTCCCCTGTGCTGTATAACTTCTTTACACTTGACTTAGAGAGTGAGCTGGTGAGTGCTAATAAAAGTGTGATCAGGCAAGTGAGATAAGTGCTAGCACACATTTTCTTTCTCTCCTCCCTTTATAGCTAGTTGGGTTTCGTGTATCTAAGACAGAGTACAGGCCTATTGTCACAGACATACCGTAATCTTGCAGGAGGCATGAAAGAGGCAAAGGGAGAGAGAAGTTGATGCTGCTCCCTCCCGCCGGAGTAGAGTAGGTGTAAGACACCGCATATATGCGCGCCTACTTCCTTTTACTTGAACCTAGACGGATTCATCCGGGGCACCAGAGCTGGATGCGTAAGTAAACATCTGGCGTCCTCCATACTGATGAACAGGGTTCCGCAGGGTTTTAGTGAGTTGTATACTCCATCTAGCGTGCGTTAAAGAATTTTCCAGCGACAAAAAAGCCTATTGTCACAGATCAAGTGAGTTTTTTCTTTCTCTCTTCTCTCTCTGTCTCTTTATTCTAGTATAAAAAAATAGCCGATGTATTCAGACATCCAATCGCATTGTGTAACAATAAAATATTAGTCTGTAAAAAAAAATAAAGAAATATCAAGGGTTTTTGGAGGATAGACCCACTATGCTAAATTACGAGTACTACTCTCAGGTCTCAGGTCGTGTGAGATTGGTTTCACATCCCACTGAGAGAGTGAAGGAAAAGAGAGTGCCCTTACTATGTTATAGACTAAATATAAGTTTAGATGTGTAATCAATAATGTTATAAATCTGCGAAACTAAATAAAATAAGTTCTAATGAATCGTAAGAAGAATTAAGAGAAAAAGTGCATCAAGTTAATTACAAATTAAGATAACACAGCAAAATAAATTACTAAATATAATGACATATAAAACAAGCGTGCATGCGTCGAAAATTTGAGGCATTGAGGCAAACAAGTTTGTGTGTGTGTGTGTGTCGGAGGGCAGATGTTTGTGGAACGCTGGCGCCATCTATCGGCGTGGACAAAGTCAATGGTGGCAGTCCGGCGGGAGTCTCTCGGCAGTTGTCGAGTGGCGCTCGACCGGAGCAGTGTACTGTAGGAACTCTCGCGTTCCTAGCTATTAGTATTAATGAGTTTGTGTAAATTGATATCGGGACCATTATAACCCGAGTTAATTAAAAAGTGTTTGATTGCACCAACATTACCCATGAACGCCCACAGAATAAGAAATTAAATAATGGATCCAATTAATAACGACGTCGGCGGAGAACCCTACGCCCCTGTGCTTTATACTTCTCCGTTCTCTCTTATTCTCCAACATATAAATGTTTTGATATCCCTAATGAAAAATTCCCTTTTTTTAATCTACACGATATTAATATCGTGTAGATTTTCTTCTTCTTCTTCTTCTTAAAGGTTCTTTTTAAAATTTGTTTACAAAAAATTACGTGTTTATTTCCCTCAGTGTTTAAAACCCTCGCTCCCCGGAGTGAGGAGGCCTGTGCTCAGCAGTGGGACGTTAATGGGCTGCTACTTACTTACTTACTTTTTTTTACGTGTTTATTTCAAAGGGAAGCAACGTGACACTTTCGTCACTCAAAATAGCGCTGATAGTACGAAATTTCGATCCAGGTATGATGAAAAATAAGTTGACACCGTTTTTTTACTGTTAAGTTTATTGAATATGCAATTTCTTGAGGCACGTGATTTTTTTTTATTACAAAATACATAACTTTCGATGATTGATTGATCGATAAGTGAGATATGCTTCAATTAACCACTTAATCGGCGTTTATTATATGGAAAGGATAATTTTAATTTGCAATTATCGGTGACCTTTAATTGAGGACGGTAGTCGTACAAAATGTTTTACAACCCGACGCTAAATGCTGCAATCTTGACCTTATATGCATGAGTAATGCAGTTGATGTTTTTATCTGGGAATAACATTTTTCGATACATGTTTTTATAATGTATAAATCGATTCCTCTAAAAATACAACTAAACATTAAGTATAGACTTAAAAATTTATCGTCCATTCAATCTATAAAATAAAATTCTAGCGTTTGTTATATAATTTGTCGAAGTTTTGAAAATATTGCATGAAATATAACGATAAATGTTGGAAGTGTCGGATAAAATACAACCAACTGTAAGTTTTCATCGAAAATGCTTAACCACTTAGATATAACAAAGATCTTTATAAAAAAAGTCCACGATGGCATATATACGAGTACATGTCTTTTAACTCATTATAGCCATTCTATCTTCTAAAGAGACGTATAATGCGTTAATAGGAATATTATTTAGACGGATACAACAATACATATATAATCATTTTAAGAGTTTTATGCAAATTATTATATAATTTAAATAAATATTTCAAGAATTAAAAACTAATTCATTTGATGCTGAGTGTAATAAGAAAATGTGATTTAAAACGACATAAAATGAAATGGGATAATGTTAGGTGAAATGGGATAATGTTAGGTGAAATCGGATAAAATAGGATGAAATCAGATAAAATGGGATAATGTCAGATGAAACCGGATAAAATGGGATGAAATCAGATGAAATGGGATGCTATCAGATGAAATCAGATAAAATGGGATAATGTCAGATGAAACCGGATAAAATGGGATGAAATCACATGAAATGGGATGCTATCAGATGAAATGAGATAATGTTAGATGAAATCGGATAAAATAGGATGAAATCAGATGAAATCAGATGAAATCAGATAAAATAAGATAATGTCAGATGAAACCGGATAAAATGGGATGAAATCAGATGAAATGGGATGCGATCAGATGTAATGGTATGATATCAGATAAAATGGGATAATGTCAGATGAAACCGGATAAAATGGGATGAAATCAGATGAAATGGGATGCTATCAGATGAAATGGTATGATATCAGATAAAATGGTATGATATCAGATAAAATGGGATGATGTCAGATGAAATCAAATGAAATGAAACGCAATGATCTTTATTTGCTGAATATGGGTGTTAAATATAGATGGAATAAATGTTATATAGCCATCATATCATACCCAATTGTAAGTACAGCACGCAAATATTTGTATATTTATGAAAATATGTATTGATATTATCAGTCAAATTTAATTATACCTAAGGTTTCGTTCTTAAGGATTCGAATTATTGGATATTGCTCACTAAAAGCGTTCAATGAATGTTGGCATAAAACGTTTTACTACCAATGCGAATCCGGGGCGGATCGCTAGTGTATTAAATAGGTAATTTTTAATTCGAGTGACGTCTTAATAATTAAAAAAACGTCAGTGTGGTCTCATAATATAATTCCGGAGGCGCGTCGTATAATGAATAAATATCATATCACGACCACATAATGACAAGTTGTAGCTTGTTCCGTATATATAAATATTTCATTGGCGTTTTATTGCCTGCAAAGTGAAATAATACGACTCCCACTTGTTAATCACTTAGCAATCTGGCTTAATGTTACGAGTACTCACTTCGCTAGTGGGTCTTGCGTTCGAATCTCGGCAAGGTTAATTTAGGCAGTTTTAATTTTGTAATCTGTGTTACTTCAAACACAAATACTTTTGAAGATCTCGTGGAGTGTGTATTTAGTGATTTAGAACCATCATCGGGTTATTTCTAATGCGCTTGAGTTTGAGGTTGAAGTACAATGGTTTGGATTTTCTCAAACTTCATTTACAAAAGATGAAACATTTGAAAGTGATATTGTAAGGAGAGTGAATGCAGGGAAATGTAGTACGTGGTGCTCTGGACGCTTTTACGAATAGCCAGATGGTGTCTCAAAGGGCCAGACTGGCAGTGCATGCTGGAGTGTTGGTGCCAACGCTTATGTATGGTAGTGAAAGTTGGGTATGGCAGAAGAATCACAAAAGTAAAATAAATGCGGTAGAGATGAGAGCGTTGAGAAGCATGAGTGGATTAAAACTGAGTGACAGAGTGAGAAATAGTGTGATAAGAGAACGTTGTGGTATAAAAGAAGACGTAGTGACTAAAATTGAAAAAGGTATGCTTAGATGGTTTGGGCATGTAGAGAGAATGAATGAAAGGAGACTGACAAAAAGGATTTATGAGTCAAGAGTGAATGCGAAA
>JACTOM010000930.1:831434-852242 GCA_015832385.1 Elymnias hypermnestra | reverse complement strand
CCCATATAAGTGGTCTATCGAACAGGCTCAGCTCTGCGGCTTACGCAGTTAAAAGAATTCGTCGTCTGACAGATGTTGATACTGCCAGACTGGTATATTTCAGCTATTTTCACAGCATTATGTCATACGGTATTCTACTTTGGGGTAATGCTGCTGATATAGATGCAATATTTGTGCTGCAGAAAAGGGCCGTTCGTGCGATTTACAATATGGGTCCAAGAGAGTCGCTAAGAAACAAATTCAAGGCAGTTAACATAATGACAGTTCACTGCTTATATATATTAGAATAAAAACATTGGCTCTTTTAATAAAAAAGAGCGAATGTACATCATATCATTTACGAAACCAAAACAAACTTGTCATAAATTCAAGTAGGCTGCATAAGATTAACAACTCATTTAAGGGTAACTGTATACGTTTCTATAATAAACTTCCACAAGACGTTCTAGAGATGTCAATTAATAAATTCAAAGACTTTGTTAAAAGAAAGTTGATAGAAAGATCGTATTATAAGTTGCAAGAGTACTTAGACTATAGAAACGCGTGGGAGTGAACGAGTGACGCGAGTGAGGGAGTGAACTAATATGATATTGTAATGATGATGATAACAAAAAAACAAAACACCCGACTGAGTTTGTTATGGGCTCTTCTCGGATCGGGGCGCGAAGGAACCCTCGTAACTTTAGATTTTAAGTCGTTCTGGAGTATCATCATCAGACGTACATAAGAATTAGAGTTTGGAAAAGAAAAGAAAAAAAAATATTTGACGATTCAAAAGTGCTGTAATATGTCTACTTGAATAAAGATATTTTGATTTGATTTGAGTATAGTGCAACTTGAGTGTTGAGAGAATAATAGTTGTTAGTTTATGTGAGGGTGTGTGTTATTCTATTAATAACCTCTTTTTGGATAAGCAAATTTGTACTTTCCTTCAAACAGTTACACTAGTACCTATACCTAGATATACATGTGTTTATATATAGAATATAAATATATTTATAAACGTATGGCATGTAGGCATTATATTAAACGTGATTGCGAGCATAAAATTACCATTATCTCTGCATACTTCTATAAAAATGTGCATGTAGATTGCACACTGATATTTTTAAAACAAAGTCGTGTTCGTTACACCATTTATAACTCAAGAAGGGCTGGACTGATTTTAATGCAATAACTGTTAGAGAGAAAATATCAGAGAATCACACGGACGAAATTAATGTCGAAAGACCTAATAGTTACTCGAATCGAAATGTAAAACAAAAATATGCGGTACACCACGCTGCTCCACTGAGGATTGGCAAGCATAGTACACAGGTGCACTCTCTATTCCTTCACTCTCATAGTCCGATGTGACGGGAATCCGACACGACCGGAGAGAGCTCAGGTACAGGACCGACAGCTTAACGTGCTCTCCGAGGCACGGGGGTGGATCACACCGCCAACTTCCCAACTTCGGGCAAATATTGAGAAAATCTTAAACAGAAAACTCAATGTTGATTTTTAAATTGGCCCGACCCGGGACTCCAACCCAGGACCACTGGACCAATGAGGCAGCTATAGCTAGCCTAGCTAGCTTCCAATATTCTGAATATATAAAATGTTATTTAATATAAATAGCGAGGGTACTTTGAAAATTTGTATTTCTTAGCACTCTCACCCAGATTCCCCCATATTTTCACAGGATTCAATATTACACGAGGTGATAAGTCATGAGACAGTCTAAGATGGGATTTAACTCTCTTATGGTTTCCACACAACTTCGTTTTAGACGGCATTTCATTACTTATAGTGATAAATTGCGAGCAACACCGCTGGGAACACTCAGCAAATTATACAAGTATTCAAGTGCAATATCATGAAACATAATGAATCGCATAATAAAACAAAGTTCCCATTGATATTTATACAATTCATTCAAAGCCGTAAAATCGAAGTGACGATAAATCGAAACGAGGTTTCGATAAATATAAAATAACATCACAAAATCGTACGAAAACCCAGTAGCAACGAGCTGTCTCTTCAACCGACGTGAGAGTACTTATCTGAACAGAAAAAAAAACAAACAAAGATTTATTGTAAATCGATCTCGAAAAGAAATCGTATGGAGCAATCTGTTTGCCGTCTCTGTCACACGTGCATTTGTTATCTCGCTCTCCATTCATATTTGATACGAGACAAAACTCGAATTGAAATCAATTCAATTTAATTTAGTTGAATTGAAAACAACACAACTGCCTCATTGGTCTAGTGGTTAGCATGTTCGACTACAGACATGAGGTCCTGGGTTCGAGTCCCGGGTCGGGCCAATCCAAAAATGGATATTGAGTTTTCTATTAAGATTTTCTCAATATTTGCCCGAAGTTAGGAAGTTGGCGGTGTGATCAACCCCCGTGCCTCGGAGAGCACGTTAAGCCGTCGGTCCTGCGCCCGATCTCTCGCCCCGGTTGTGTCGGATTACCGTCACATCGGACTATGAGGGTGAAGGAATAGAGAGTGCACTTGTGTACTGTACCTGCCAAAGCGCAGTGGAGCAGCGTGGTGGGTCTATGCTCTAAAAACCCTCTCTCATATGAGTGAGGAGGCCTGTTCCCAGCAGTGGGACGTTAATGGGCTGTTCCTTACTTACTACTACTTACTAATGACGTCCGAAAGGCCCGATCTTGCACCGCCTGGCTCCACTCTCTTTATGTCGTCGGTCCACCTTGTGGGGGGTCGCCACTCCAGCACCTTCGGCCCCCAACGTCCATCGGTCCTTCAGACTATGTGCCCCGGCCATTGCCACTTCAGGTTCGCGATTCGTATAATTATGTCGGTGACTTTGGTTCTACTACGGATCTCTTCATTTCTAATTCGATCACGTAGAGAAACTCCGAGCATAACCCTCTCCATCGCACGCTGAGTGACTCTGAGCTTCCGCATGAGACCCATTAAAATAGTTATATTGTATTCAATTAAAAATTACACCAAAAAAACCGATTACCTTTTGATTTATTGATTGAAAAATGAAATGCACCTTGTAATATAAATAAAATAATTAGGCTGAATAAAATTGACAATTCATTAAAATGGTACTGTATATGTTTCTATAACAAACTCATAAATTACATTCCAGAAATGATAATAAATCCAAATCTCTTATTGCAAGACAATCAGTTGAAAAATCTTACTGTAATTCGAAAGATTACTTTGGCGATAAAAAGTCGGAGCGAATGAATATTATATTGTGATGATGATGGTCATAAAAGAGACTCACGGGACATGGCATAAAGGAAGCCTCATAAGTTTAGATTACAAATCATTCATTAGTCTTTCAAATCAAATCAAATCAAAAACATCTTTATTCAAGTAGGCATATTACAGCACTTTTGAATCGTCAAATTATATTTTTTTCCACACTCTGATTCTAATATACGTCTGATGATGGTGCTCAAGAACGGCTTAAAATCTAAAGTTACGAGGGTTCCTTCGCGCTCTGATCCGAGAAGAACCCACAACAAACTCAGTCGGATGTTTTGTTTTTTTTGTTATCATCATGATTTGAATATCATATTAGGTTACTATATTTTAATTAAAATTAGAGCAATTCGTTCACTCCCAAGCGTTTCCATCGTCTAAGTAATCTTGCAACTTATAATACCATTTTTCTATCAACTTTCTTTTAACAAAGACTTTGAATTTATTAATTGTATCGGTCGTACTTATCGTCTTTATCAGTCGTACATTGGAATTAACGTGTGGATAGACCAAAATTTGACGATTGATGAATTTGAATTTGAATTGGAACATATATAAACGTACATGGTCGTAACGGTATGCGAGTCCATCCTTGTGTCGGCAATCCGCTACCAGTTCGCGAGGCGGCTGTTGAAATCGCCGCAGATTGTTTACGTTTGAGATACAGATAGCTAAATGCGTACGTGAGAGGCGGTCGACGTTAGAAACTTGTGGATTACAATATATTATTTCGTTGAAAATACATCGCATCAATCAAAAAAAAAAATCACTTCTCATCTATAATTCCTCAGTGCCTGAAGACTAAGGTCTTCGAACAGTGCGTGTTGCCAGGCGGAACAGGCACTGTCTCGGAACCATATGACAATATTGACAATGGGCCTCGTAAGACGACTCAAAGTCACTCAGCGGGTAATGGAGAGGGAGGGGGAGGGAGGGAGATCCATAGGAGAACTAAAGTCACTGACGTAGCCTACAGAATTGCAAAGCTGAAGTGGCAATGGGTAGGACACATAGTTCGCAGAACCGATGGACGTTGGGGACCGAAGGTGCTAGGTGGCCGGAAAACGCAGCGTCGGCAGACGCCCCACCAGGTGGACCGATGACATCAAGCGAGTCGCCAGCAGCCGCTGGATACAAGCGACGCATCCATCGGTTGATCTGACGAAGCAAAAAATTCATTTCAAGAACCATAGAAAATAGTTAAAATTACCTTTTACCAGGTTAAAATCCTGCCCACAAAACAAGCCGGATTCCAAAAAGATTTATGGGAAATGCTTTTACGCACATCTGCTAATAGGGCTGAAAATGTAGAAGTCGCTAGCTTCGTCAGAACACTTACAAAAACCCAACGATATTCTCATCAACCTGACTTGAAGGTGGTAGAGGCTCCCTTACGCTTCCGCCCTAGCAATTCCAGATGCACCCTACAAAGGAGGTTTAAGGAGGAAGCAAGAAGCGTCCCGCCACCCGACCGCCTCCTTCGAAACATGGGCAGTGTCGCTATTTTTACAGAGATGCCGATTCGACTGTCGATAAATTCATACATTGAAATCTTTGTACGAAAACGCCAGGAGTGCGTCAGGGAGATGTTACCGCTCAGTCACACTGTGGCTTTGGAGGCTTATGGACTGAAACGAACATCACATCAACATAAAGTAGCAAATACATAACTCGCAGTAATTCTGGCAGAGACTATGGGAGATTTTAATACGACGCTCGATAACTTCAGTCTAGTTTTTTAACAGGTAGGCTGTTGGGGAGGGATTCAGGTTCAGGCAAATCCCTCCGGGTTTAGTGGACTGCAAGGGGTTCGGATTTCGATCTTCAATCTTCAGGTGTTAAGGTTCGGTTCTTTAGTTGTTCGGGGTCAAGTTCGTTAAGATGCGTGACAGCCCCTGTATGGTTTAGTGGTGGATCTTAACTTGGCTCTTAGCGTTAGATTCGGAAGGTGGCTCCTATCGATCAACAGTGACTATTTGTTCAGCATTTAGAGTCAGCTGTTGTGATAGCCCACCGTGAGATTCACGATAACCAGTTCACGATAACGAGCGTCAGGTCCCAAGGGGGTGTCTTTTTCTTGATGAATCTGAGCTTCGTCCATGGTAGAAGTCTCAGAAAGTGACTCCCCTCGTGCAATGAACATGTATAAGATGCAAATTATGACTAATATCAAAGTTCCGTCTCATCATCATCATTAAGAACCTGTGACTATAATATTGACTATTGTAAAGATTGTCGTATCTTATACGTATGTTCAGCCCAGCACATGTCCTTTTTTACGTTGAAGCGGGACGATTTTTGAAATTCTTAAAAAGTTTATTCACTTTCAAATTGTGGTCGTATCTATACGTTTGTGCCGCGGTGTGTTTTAATAAGTTGCCTTACTGGTCAGACATCAGCACCGGACGACCTTCCTTGGCGACAGGTCACTGGAATGGCGGCTAATAGAGCGGCTTGCGAAATGTGCCACAACCTGTACTCTAACCAAAACTATTTATAACACGAAGCCCATCATCAGCTACTGTTATACTACTAAATAGTAGACGTAAAAAATGAAATTAATAAAGTAAGCCTTTATCACTATTTTTAACGTATGGTTCTCCTTCTGTCTCACAGATTGTCTTTAGACAAAGGTCTCATCTAAGGCTTTCTATTTGTATTGGTCCTTTGCTGTGCATAGTATTAGTACCGCTACTTTCTTTAGGTCGCCTTACCATTACTACATCTTTTCTTTACTTCTGTTGCTTTCCCTGAAATACCATTGTATAATAATTCTCGTCCATTTTTCTTTTCTTTCAACGTGTGTCCAGTCCATTGCCCTTTTTAATTTTCTGCAAAGTAATTGTACTCTCCTGAACTTGATTTTTTCTTTTGTTCTTTTTATACATATACTCGTAATATACGAGTGTGGTGCCCTAATGGACACATCTTATCATACTGTGGCAGAATGCCCGGCTTGGGGGCCTCAACGGCACCCTCTGATTTCTCTCGTTGGCGGTGAGCTCTCGCTGATGAGCATAGTCGGCTATATGCTCAGCAGTGAAAGTGGTTGGCGGATGGTATCACCCTTCTGTGAGAATGTCATCTCATCCGTAGGAGGAGGCCGTGAGCCAGGAGACGCGCCTTTGCGAGTCTCCATCTATTCTGAATGGTCGTGACAGACGATGTCCGGAGTCCCAGAGCGTAATATCCCCACTGAACCTCTGGTACTTCTGTTCAGGACACTGAGGGTCCCGCTGGGTTTTAGTGGGTATTCTGTTCTTCAGCGAGTCCCATACTCCTGGATGAAAGTATGACTTTCAGGCAGGGTGCGTAAACGCATTTCCCAGCGATAAAATATAATGGCGTCTGAACCAGCAAAGATATGTCGCCAAACGAAACAGTTTTGTGCCGGTATTAGTTTGGGTAAAAATTATAAAGAGGTTAATTGTTACCTATGGGGTTCGTGTACTTCCATCTTGATTGTATCATCATTCACCATCAGATGTGATCACAACAGAGCAATAACAAAATGAAGAGTAGTGACTCCTTGGACACTAATCACTTCTCTGAAGTTTATTAAGACAAATACTTCAGAGAAGTGATTCTACACAAACAAAGTCGCAGAAACCAACCAGTTAGCTATAATACACATTTCCTTGGATTATTTTGTAAACAAACACATTTTTTTTAAAACATGTTTCGCTTTAGAAGCAATTAAATATGATGAGTTCACCTTCGCAAGGCAGTTTGGAGTATTAGAAGTGACCATGTCCCCTTGGCCTTAATTTTAGAGATTTTGTAATCTTTAACAAAAGACTGTCGCGATTTTAGCTAAAAATGTTGTAAAACACATACACACTAATACTACAAAGAGTTTGTTTATTTGTATTATCGAGCTAATCTCAGCAACTAATGGTTAGAATTAAACTGGTCTTACTCTTGCTTTTAATTTTATATCTATAAAGTTGAAGAAGTTCGTTTGTTTAAAGGTGCTAATCTCAGTAATTCATATTGAAAACATAGATAACCCATTTATTAAAGAAGGCTATAGGCTATATTATATTATTTTACAACCAATAAGACCAGAAAGTCAATGAAAAATATTGCAGAATCTATTAAAAAGTTACACAATAACTAAGTAGATAGATAGATAGATAGAAACACTTTATTGCACACAAACATATACAGGAAATACAAAAACTAAGAATTAAAAAGAACTAGAGCTAGAAGCGTGCAAAGGCGGTCTTATTGCTGGAAGCACTCTCTTCCAGACAACCTTTGTCAAAGTGGATGCTTATTTAATAAATTGATGAATGGGGCAGAACAGTGTTGGAAATAAATATTTACATACATACATACATAGCATCACGCCTCATTCCCATAGGGGTAGGCAGAGACAACATCCTTCCACTTGCCACGATCCTTGCATATCTCCTTCGCTTCTTTCATTCTCATTAAACCTTTCATACAAGTTCGTCGGTTTAGAGTACTCTTGACCTGGCCGTTATTTAAAATGTCCTGGATTTGGTCCAGGAACGTTCGCCTTGGTCTTCCCCTTCCAACTTTCGCATTCACTCTTGACTCATAAATCCTTTTTGTCAGTCTCCTTTCATTCATTCTCTCTACATGCCCAAACCATCTAAGCATACCTTTCTCAATTTTAGTCACTACGTCTTCTTTTATACCACAACGTTCTCTTATCACACTATTTCTCACTCTGTCACTCAATTTTAATCCACTCATGCTTCTCAACGCTCTCATCTCTACCGCATTTATTATAAATATTTGCTTAAGTATAATTTGAAACAAATAAAAATACTACTAATGTAATAAAATAATACAGAATATATGATATGAGGTGAAATAAAAAAAGAAATATAGTGTTATTCACGGCAATTTTTAGCCAAATAATACTCATTCAAACGAATTTTGAAAATGGGTAATGACTTTGAGTGACGGATATTATCAGGTAGCGCATTCCATAAATTTATAACCTGATTTATTTTTATTAGATCGGGAGCGAAGTTCAAGGTAAGTATTAAGAACATCACAGTGGAAAGTGAAACGTTCTTTAAGGGAGGAAGGAGTATGAGGTAAATAGAGAACAGAATAAAGTAAGGAGAGAGCATGAACGTTGCGACGTTGTCCGACCGATAGCCACTTGAGACGAGAACGATATTCACTAAGTAGTTTATTTTTTCGTTTGCAGTGACAACAAATGCTAGGGAAAATATATTAATTTTAGTTCCTCTTAATAATATGTAAAAAGTTATATATTAAGGTTGACTGAGTCAATTTGGCTTTCTTGCTAAATGTAAATTTCATTAAATATCGCAATACATGGTACTATCACTTACCGTCTAATGAGGCTTCAAAAAAAACCAGTTCCCGATTAAGAATGTATAATTAGTGCTCATAATATGTTACCATAATTAACATTCCCGATTTCTCTCAGGCCTGTGGCCTTAAAAAAAAACAAACGGTAAACAAAAAAATCCCTATAAAACCCGACAGCGACCACACGTGACCACAATAAATGAGAAAGTTTCCAAAAAACACAATCTACCCGCAATCGGTAATAAAGCGGGTTCGAGACGTCTATTTGCCTTGTAAATCAATATAATTAGTGACGTTAAATTCCTGTTAACACCTCCCGACATTACGATGTGCTCGTAAACGGGTCATTTTGTACATTTCTGCATATATAAACATAAATTATTTCGGGTGAAGCACCCGTGCAGGTCTTGGCACCTTTTTTTGTTAAAGCTTATCCTTGTATAAAGCCGTGATGGTTCATTGGACACGTTGATTCTTGTTATCATCCACAGGTTCGAATATTGGGTAGGCAACACTGAGTTCTCTTTGTTAAACTTATTCGCTTACTTGCCCTTTAATTCTATATTTTATTGTTCTAATTAATATTTTATTCTACTTTTACAGTAACTTTGACTTGTAAAATGTAAAATAAACTATGGTATTAAGTTATTGTAATATTGGTGATATAAGAAAAAGTATAATATAATACTGCCTTATTGGTCTAGTGGTTAGGTTAAGATTGAGAAGTTGACGGTGTGATTCACCCCCGTGCCTAGGAGAGCACGTTAAGCCGTCGGTCCTGCGCCTGATCTCTCTCCTTTCGTGTCGGATTTCCGTCACATCGGACTATGAGAGTGAAGGAATAGAGAGTAGAGAGAATGAATGAAAGGAGACGTAGGGAAGACCAAGGCAAACGTTCCTGGACCAAATCCAGGACATTTTAATTAAGGGCCAGGTCAAGAGGACTCTATACCGACGAACTTGTATGAAAGGTTTAATGAGAATGAAAGAAGCGAAGGAGATATGCAAGGATCATGGCAAGTGGAAGGACGTGGTGTCTGCCTATCCCTATCGAAATGAGTCGTGATATGTATATATATATGATAATAAAAAAAGAGACCCGACTGAATTTGAACCAAAGGAACTCAAACTTCTATTAAGATTTACTTAAATAATAAATGATTGCCATGATTCAAAGAAATACAACACAATAATATCATGTTTGATATGATTTGTTTGGCCACATATTCATTACACACATAAACTTGAAGAATTGGTGTCCATTATTAATGTTTAAACGTTCTTTTATTTGTCACATCATTTAACAATATCAATCTGCAAGACCCAATCTATTTACATACTATGTAATGATAAACTAATACCTCCATTATCCCAAAAATTTTCATATTACAACAGGTAGGGACTGAAAAATTAAACATATTAATTATCTTAGCCAAGTATATAACACACCAGACTCACGCACGCTCATTTGTCCACATTGTATTCAAACATTTAACATAATTTAAATTATTTGATAATAATTTTATGAGAATGTAAAGAATTCCAATAATATAACAGAAAGGGCTGATCCCCAAGGCACGGGTACTCCTAGTTTGGGGGTCAAGGGCAGTATTAATAAACTATGTAATTTTTGGGTCGAATAAAGATTATTATTATTGTAATATAAAAAAATACTAACCAGTTTTAAAAACATTTATGTTGCGTTGGTTCGTCGTCGTCGTCTTCGCTTCAACCGATGGACGTCCACTGCTGGACATAGCTCTCACGTAATACTTTGTCTCCAGCAGCTACCGGCGACCCTCTTTCTATAGTCGGTCCACCTTGTGGGGGGGTCTACCTAAACTGCACCGTCCGGTAAGGGGTCGCCACTCCAGCACCTTCGGCCCCCAACGTCCATCGGTCCTTCGGACTATGTGCCCCGCCCATGGCCACTTCAGGTTCGCGATTCGTAGGACTATGTCGGTGACTCTGGTTCCACTACGGATCTCTTTATTTCTGATTCTATCACGCAGAGAAACTACGAGCATAGCCCTCTCCATCGCACGCTGAGTGCAAGAGCATCCGCATGAGCCCGATAGTCACCGACCACGTCTCAGAACCGTATGTCATCACTGGCAACACGCACTGTTCGAAGACTTTGGTCTTCAGGCACTGAGGGTTTTCGGACGAAAATATCTGGCGTAGCTTCCCGAACGCAGCCCAACCGAGTTGGATTCGGCGGTTGACCTCCTTCTCGAAATTGAACTTACCTAGCTGGACTATATGTCCCAGGTAGTACTTATGTACACGCGTTAGAAGTTATACTTCTTTAGCGTAACAAGATAAAAATCTTTTCATAAAAACTAAAACATTGACTATATCTAACTTCAGGGTGTCGCGAATCCTAAAAATTTACTCTCATCATTTTTCTCTGCGCCAAAAAAAGTATAACTTCAATAAATGTATAATTCCATATAAGACAGTATAAATTAAAATCAAATAGACCAAATGTTCTACTGTTGCATTCAATTATAAAACAAATACTAATGCTCTAATGTGTGAAATATAAAGTAATCGCGTAGTGAGTAATGGGGCACGATAAGGTTTTATCACTCCAGTTGTACAATCTCTCTGGAATAACGAAATAACCTTGAATTTATAGTCGCTACGAAACAAGTAGCGTCTGCATACTAAATTACGTAACTAGGTGGCTAACTCGGATTTCAAATCTGCCACCAGCAGCTATATTATGTTTGCTGGTTACTCAATTGATCGTTATGTTAAACATTTGCGATCAATGTTTTATGGATAGGCAGATATCATGTCCTTCCACTTGCCACGATCCTTGCATAAATCCTTTCGTCTGTCTCTTTCCATTCATTCTCTCTACGTGCCCAAACGATGTAAGCATACCTTTCTCGATTATAGTCACTACATCTTTTATACCACAACGTTCTCTCATTCTTCATCACACTATTTCTCACTTTGACACTCAGTTTCAATCCACTCATACTTCTCTACGCTTTTATGCTTCTTCTGCCACCCAGTCTGGTCCTTTGAGATACCCCCTGGCTATTTATAAAGGTGTGCAGAGCACCTTACTATTTTCCCTGCATTCCATAACCATAACCAGGTTAAATGAATTCCATGCAGATATTTATAGGACACCATCGGGAATGTGGGTAGCAAAGTCCGTTTTGGTCTCTAGGAGGTTTATTCTATACTGGTTGTAACCCAAGCTTCGGATACTGTTCATCACAATGAGAAGGAGAAGCAAATTTCTTATATACTGCTAATGACTGTTTTGATCATATAGTACTTAATTAATTATTAATAATATGTAACACACACTCACGAATGTACTTTTTATTTCCGGGGAGAAACTGGCACTGCAGAAGCAATTCGAAATGCATGTTAACAACATAGGCCCCGGAACTGACCCCTGTGTCACCCCTGAACGACTCAATACCGAAACGACAACCATTTTCTCAAAAGAATATATCTATCCTGGCAGGACACTGCAATCAGTCTTCTAATGATAATCACTCACACACACACACACACACAAAGATATTAAACTAGAACATACGGTAATATAATGTTGCTGATAAATGGTAACTCTGTAAGAAATCTTTATCCAATAATGATGTAAAGGTTGTGATAGAGGGTAGATAGATTTAGTTCTTGATAGCTCCACATGACTCCAAATAACTGCAATCGCAATAACTAGATCGACATCTTGATAGATTTCAATTCAAATTATCTTGAAAAGCTGCTTCAGATGAAACGGATAATCCAATCTTATTTATATTTACATATTATTAAAATAATATATTACATGTTACAAATATTAAACGTGTTATTTCACTTAACTCAGTTATACATTTTTGTCACCAGTACATGTGGGACAGAGTTTCAACTTTTATGGATTCATAAAGTCTCTGATATCCGGTGTCTGCATAGGATACATTCGGAATCATCACTTTGGTTGACATATAACTTCAAGCTCCTGTCAACTTATTTACTGTACTTAAAAAGACGGAGAACATTATAAAGTTTTAAATTGTCACGGTATTTTAAAGCTATCAACTTTTTATCTACTATGCTGTACTAATCTTCCAAACCATCTATAGAATACACGTTAACCTATATTTTTTTTTTAGTTTTAGTGATTTATTTTTTGTTATAAAACATATCAGCAGTGCATGCTGGAGTGTTGGTGCCAACACTTATGTATGGTAGTGAAAGTAGGGTATGGCAGAAGAATCACATAAGTAAAATAAATGGGGCAGAGATAAGAGCGTTGAGAAGTATGATTGGATTAAAACTGAGTGACAGAGTAAGAAATAGTGTGATAAGAGAACGTTGTGGTATAAAAGAAGAAGTAGTGACTAAAATTGAGAAAGGTATGCTTAGATGGTTTGAGCATGTAGAGAGAATGAATGAAAGGAGACTGACAAAAAGGATTTATGAGTCAAGATTGAATGCGAAAGTTGGAAGAGGAAGACATTTTAAATAACGGCCGGGTCGAGAGTACTCTAAACTGAGGAACTTGTATGAAAGGTTTAATGAGAATGAAAGAAGCAAGGATCGTGGCAAGTGGAAGGATGTTGTCTCTGCCTACCCTATGGGAATGAGGCGTGATGCTATATATGTATGTAAACATATCAAATCGAAGAAAAACAAATTTAATATCAAAGTTGCTAAATTTATCACCCATTCCTTCTTCCCTTTCTGTGTGCACGTTACACATATCCGAATGTACTTCTTGATAGTTTTGAAATAACATTATTTTCATCATATCAACTCCAATATAAGCAATTCAAATATCTAAGGTACCTAATTGAACTACTAATCTGTCTACAGATAAAAACGTATTATTTGATGGCTGTGAGGATTATCAAATCAAATGTTTAAATTACTATATTACCATTAAATCTACCGGAAAATTTCGACTCAAATCAAATAAATACCAGCTAAATTTCTACAATTCTTAATCTTTCTTCTAACTCCTGTATTTCATAATAGTTTAAATGTATTACTTGATCATTCTGAAGTTGTACAAATCAAAATTTGGACTCAATTCTAAGATTTCATATCTACGATGCTCAAGTGTTCTACCAAAAGTTTTAAATTATCATTTTATCATTGGTAGCATCACGCCTCATTTCTATAGGGGTAGGCAGAGACAACATCCTTCCACTTGCCACGATCCTTGCATATCTCCTTCGCTTCTTTCATTCTCATTAAACCTTTCATACAAGTTCGTCGGTTTAGAGTACTCTTGACCTGGCCGTTATTTAAAATGTCCTGGATTTGGTCCAGGAACGTTCGCCTTGGTCTTCCCCTTCCAACTTTCGCATTCACTCTTGACTCATAAATCCTTTTTGTCAGTCTCCTTTCACTCATTCTCTCTACATGCCCAAACCATCTAAGCATACCTTTCTCGATTTTAGTCACTACATCTTCTTTTATATCACAACATTCTCTTATCACACTATTACTTACTCTGTCACTCAGTTTTAATCCACTCATGCTTCTCAACCCTCTCATCTCTACCGCATTTATTTTACTTATGTGATTCTTCTGCCATACCCAACTTTCACTGCCATTAATTAGCTTAAATAAAAGTGCTTTTCAACATATGTCTTGATGCGCCTCTGCTCACGAAAGGCTACCTATAGCGAATGAGATTCATCTGAATCTTAAATATTTGATTCAAACTATACGAAAATAGTATTTTGATGAAAGATCCTGAATAAAGGGGTCTGATACAAGAAGTTTGAACATACTAACTTAGGTCGAAAGCGTACTAATCAAATTACGCACTCCATGTGGCCAAAGAGAAAATATACAAATATTCTAGATTGTACTAGAAATTGGAAGGAAAGACGATTACTGATAACTCGCTTTGGTCTAAATTGTTTTGATATTAGTCTACTGCGTTAACAAAATAAAACTGCTCCGTATGTAGCCGATTAAGTAAGAGGGTCTTTAAAATCGCTTTCGTCCCAGAAAAAAGGTTGGTTTGGCTCCGTCTTGAGGTGCAAAGACGACCACGCAGTTAAGCAAGCTCTGGCGCTTCCAGACAAGAAGAGGGGAAGAGGAAGATCGTTTGCCACGTGGTGGACAGCCGAGTTCAAAGATCTGGACCGGGCTAATATAGACAGACAATCAAATAAACAAAAGGAAATCAGGCAGAGGTGTCCCATGAACTGAAGTCCAAAATACTCTCTAGATTTAAAAAAAAATCAAATCTAAGTAACACAAAGTTTATATCAATGATACTTAGCTACTCTTGCAATCTTTATGTATGGGCCATCCTTAAATGTATTATATTGACTCAATTAAGCAAGGCAAATTTTATGTCTACAATATTTTAATGATCTTCCAATTCTCTTACAAAATTCAGATTTTTTTGTGTTGTTTAATCATTATCACATTTTTTTCAGAATATCTTCTCAAATCAATACACATGTTTCGGACGGGAGCATCGAGCCTAGCACGTCGCCGGCTACCCCCGCCCCCTCCTACTACAGCACCCGCCATCGCCCTCTCTCCAGCCCATCACGCCGTATGTACGTGCCGAGTAGGAGAGTTGCATAAAAGGCCTCTCCCAGAGTTTGTATGACACAGTACCCCTTAGACTCCCGAACAGAGTAGATCCCAGTACTAAGCGCGACTTGTGAAAGTTGAACCAAAACTCTGCAGTCCCAAGTCCAAACATCTAAGCCTGCAAGATCTGAACGACCCAAGCCTGAACAACTAACGATAGGACCACGGCAACTCAAGCAACGAAGAACTGAAGAACCGATCCCTCAAGAGCCGAAAACGAGAACATTCAAGAGTTGATTGGTCTTCAACTCTTTCTAACAACACACACAAAATCTATAAGCGTGGCATCTAACTTTACATATTTAAATACATTATATAATTGTATTGTTCTGACCCTTTTTTATCACAATATCAATTGAAAACAATTTAATATCTACGATGCTCAATTAATCTACCAATATTTTATGGACTATAGGTTTAAAAGTATCATCATCAGAAATTTATTGTCAAAATTTCAACTGAACTCTAAAAAACACATTATATCTATGATGCTTAACTGTTCTTTCAACCTGTGAACATAATACAGGTTTAAATGTATTATTTGATCGTCTCCGAAACGTTCGTGCCGTAAACAATTATCGCGATCGTTGCTAATTGCTAACAGCCGTGATTTATGGGCTATTACGTTTTTTTGAGAATCTCCCTAAGGTCACAGACAATGCTTTCCGTATTCAGGACTGGCAACACCGGACTGATTAAGACTATAAAACCAAATAACAAATCTAAAGCCTCACGCAATTAAACACACATGTACAGTATCAATGTCTTCTTCGGTTTATGTTATATTAAGTACTATAATAGAAATTCATTTTATATTTAAGTATTTTATCGTAATCGTTTCGGTCTTCACAGTTAAGATACACAGACATACATACTCAGACCATACGTGCCTATAAGAAGTTTTACTTCAAAAAACTGCTTCTGAGTTAAATCGTCTCTTATTTTTCTGTCCTCTATCGTATGTCTCATTATATTCGCTTGCGAAGGGGAGGTAAAATGAAGCCAAGGCCAATATGGCGGCGCCTCGTGCAAATTTAATATGATTTCACTGTTCTCGTGATTTCATACAACCCTATAGTATATTTTTGTTACTATGTATATATTTACATTGACTGTGATCTCACCTGATTGTGATGACACAATCTAAGATTGAAGCGTGCTAATGTGTTAAGAAGTAAATACCTCTTATGGTTTCTACATAGAACGGTACCAGAACGCAAGTCTTTTTGCACGTCTTAGCTAGTAAGTAGCAGCCTCTTGATTTCCCACTGCTTGGGATAAGTCTTCAGACTCATAGGAAAGATGATTTTTAGCATAACCACTAAGCTGCCCATTTTGACTACCGGTTGACATAATACGATAGTTCTGTCTCAACTCTGGCAATCAGAAATATAACCATCTTTCTTTTTTAGTCATGATGTATATTATCTATTACGCTGACGTGACACAATATGCGTAATATAATAACAGACAATGGAAAAAACAAAAAATAAATAGGTTACAAAGTGACCGTTACAAAGGATGCGTGTGTCGCGTCGAAGATCGTTAAGTTTTTTTGTGGTATTTTATAAATTGTGAGTATTTATTAGTGATTATTTGTGTTTTTGATTATATGAATAACAATGAAAACCCTTGAGGTAACTTTTAATTTTTTAACTCTTCAATCTCAAAGTTTAGCGCAACATATCGCTACACCAGAGTCTTAATTTCATAAACAAACGATAACATTGTATAGTTTAACTATTAGCAAACATAAAAATTATAACATTTGTGAGTCTTTCATGATCATTTAAGTCCCAAGAAACACTTTAGCATCATTCGACCCGCTGGGCATCCGACGTAAATTGCCGGTGGGGTTGTAACCAACCAAAGTCGCTGCCTTCCACCCTAAATTATATCTTAAATTTAGTTTCCAGGAATCGAACACTAGTCTTCTGTTACCATTGCGAACTACTGCTTTACCGAGGCTGCAAAAACTCGTCAAACCACTAATGGACCGTCGTACAAACATCGGTTCAATAAATCACACTGTGATTTCGCTTTACGGCGATAGATATTTTAATATCACCGCTCTTAACCTTCATCGTGCATAGATTTCGAATTTTTATTATAATTCAGCAATAAAACAGATCCAACAGATAATAAAACGGCGACACTGGTTAATTATTGGCCCATTTAGTTTTACACACGCATATTTGACTGCGGACATGTCACGTTTCATATTTTGGCCTGTTTGTTACGTTTTCACCGATTTTTATGAGTTTATATTTAGAAAGACGAGCTAAATTGAAATAATATTTTAATGATGATGATAAAATAGACAACCTGACTGAATGTTTGTGGGTTATTTTCAGAATAGCAATTACAGGATTCATGTTATCATTCGAAAGGTAACATACAATAAAAAGACGTGTATGTACAAGAATTTGTTCAATTTAAATAAATTGAAGTTATATTATTGTGGTGATAGAAAAATTACCCGATTGAGCCCTGGGGGTACCGTACAGTGTCATGGATGGCAGCGACACTCCTGGCAGGTGATCCCCCATGGGAGCTCAGAGCGGAAGTTCTCACGGTTGCTTACCAGTGCAGAGCAGCCGCGAGAACCAAAGAGGAATCACCAGACGCTGACGAGATAAGGAGGGTCAGGGTTCTAGCTAACAGAGCCTTGACCCAAAGATGGAAGGAGGATCTCGGGTCCCCAGTAGCGGGCGGGGCCATAATAGGGGCGATCTGCCCTCACCTTGACAAATGGCTGGATAGAGAGCGCGGATCGCTCTCCTACAGGTTGGTACAGGTGCTTACCAGTCATGGTTGCTTCGGCAAATACCTGTACCAAATTGCTGGCTGTGAATCGTCGGCAAGATGTCACGAGTGTGGTGCCTCGTCAGACACAGCCCACCACACTGTGGCAGAATGTCCCGCCTGGGGACCTCAGCGAATCATTTTGACGTCGCTGATCGGCACAGACCTCTCACTGGCAAGTATAATAGGAGTAACACTTACCAGCGAGCAGGCCTGGAGAGCGGTTGCCTTCTTTTGCGAGACTTTCATGTCGCTTAAGGAGGCACGGCAAAAGGAGAGGGTGAAAGCCGCCGAAGCACTCCAGCCCCGACGAAGGAGTGCAAGAAACAGGAGGCGGAGATTCGTACAACTCCTTCCCCTGTAGAATATCTGTGAGCTGCAACCGGGGGGCCAGAGAGGAATGCCTCATACGAACCTCTGGCTCCCCACACATGTTTGATGGCGGTCCCGCTGGGTTTTAGTGGGTATTGCGAGTTTGTACCCTCGCCGAGTCCTACACTACCGACCTTCAGTCGGGGTGCGTAAATGCGTAAATGCGCATTTCCCAGCGACGAAAAAAAAACCCGATTGAGCTCCCTCTGGTTACTTCTTAGCGCAGGTAATTGTAAAACCGTTATCGATAACGTAAACGATTCAAAAAATAGCGGCGAATGATTGCGAATTAAAAGTGCTTGCGTACAAAGTATACATGTCAGAAGTGAAGCTTCTTTGGCAAACCAAGTTTTAAGTCTCGTTTATATTTATACAAATCTAAAACTTTAGGTTTCCGAGACGTAAAGGGAGGGAAAAAGGAGGAATAATAGGAATTTAATTGTAATTAATATTTTTGAAAATTAATACAAATAATTTATTCAAATCTCAAATGACGAATGTTTTTGTCAATATACGAAATTATTAATTAAATGTTTGTTTTTGAATTTAAAATTATATTTTGTGTAAAATTAAACTATGAAATGACGAGTGGCCAATTAAAACACGTGTTATTATAAATATTAAAACTACCTAACTTTCAAAAGAACTAGCATAAAAACGCTGCACGTCTTCGTGACGATAATAACGCGTTTCGTTCATGAAAAAATTACCCCCATGCGCCTAAAGAAGTTTCACTTCAGGAATTGAAAATTCGACAAAAAAACGTGTGTGTAAATGAACTGTTCTAACACAAACAAAATAAAAATATATTATAATGACGAAATATAATAATTTTAAGGATTTAGAGGTTAGTTAAACTAAAAAGAAGTATAGGAGCGAATTAATGTTTCTTTAGATAAAAGAAATTGATATTATGTCGCGACAAGGTGATGATAAAAGTGAGTTTCTTGAGGCATCTTCTAAGATAACCCTTCTAGGTCTTCTTGATGCCCTTTCGTTGTTTCTTGATGTCGTACATTGGCAATAATATATACATAGCATCACGCCTCATTCTCTTCGGGGTAGGTAGAGACCACGTCCTTCCACTTGCCATGATCCTTGCATATCTCCTTCGCTTCTTTCAATCTAATTAAACCTTTCATACAACTTCGTCGGTTTAGAGTACACTTGACCTGGCCCTTATTTAAAATGTCCTGGATTTAGTCCAGGAACCTTGGTCTTCCCTTTCCAACTTTCGTTCACACTTCATAGATCCTTTTTGTCAGTCTCCTTTCATTCATTCTCTCTACATGCCCAAACCATCTAAGCATACCTTTCTCAATTTTAGTCACTACATCTTCTTTTATATCACACGGTTCTTTTATCACACTATTTATTACTCTGTCACTCAGTTTCAATCCAACATTTATTGACACCAACACTGTGACCAGTCTGCCCTTTGAGACACCATCTGGCTATTCATAAGGCGTGCAGAGCACCATTTACCTTATTCCCTGCATTCACTCTCCTTTCAATATCACTTTCACATGTTCCATCTTTTGTAAATTTAGATCCCAAGTATACAAATTCTTTCACCTCTTCCACTTGTTCCCCATCTATCAAAATATAATATACAAAATGGCAAGAATATGTAAGAAAAATACAGTGTTATATTTGACAACTAAAACGAGAAAAAACCTCTTTATATGTCATCGTACTATCACCGTAACTGTTCCACCACTTACAATTACTTCAATATGTTTTCTTTGTTATTTCTTGTAAATTTTGTCAAAAAATTATTACATTTTATATGTATTTGACGTAGAATTTCAATTAGAAGTCGTCGGTCACACGATACGTTTTACTCCAATCCAATAAAATATCGTTTCGTAATCTTAATTATTACACGAAGAAAACAAAATACCTAACCGCATGAGGTCTGTTGATTTATCGTGGAAGTAAAACGCAGACTTACTGTTTGTTTTTTTATATTATTTAAACGTTTCGACAGCTAAACATTTTGTACTGTAACTTGTTTTGGTTCTAGTTATTTACAGGTAGGAGCTAGATTCGAGAAGGTAAAAAGGTTTTTACGTAACTTAATTATTAATAGGTACCTTCACATATTGACTACTTTACTGTCTTGTAGCTGCTTGGTCTAGCCTTTCACTGATAGGAATCAGGTTCAAGAAAGTAAAAGGGTATTGTCGAAGATCAACTATACATTTATACATACATACACATCATCAGTCTTCGAACAGTGCGTGTTGCCAGTGCTTACCTACGGATCGGAAACGTGGTCGCTGACTATGGGCCTCATTCGGAAGTCAGAGTCACTCAGCGTGCGATGGAGAGGGCTATGCTCGGAGTTTCTCTACGCGATCAAATCAGAAATGAGGAGATCCGTAGCAGAACCAAAGTCACCGACATAGCCCTACGAATCGCGAACCTGAAGTGGCAATGGGCGGGGCACATAGTCCGACGGACCGATGGACGTTGGGG
>JACTOM010000930.1:809011-820615 GCA_015832385.1 Elymnias hypermnestra | reverse complement strand
TGGCCCGACCTGGGACTCGAACCCAGGACCTCATGTCTGTAGTCGAACATGCTAACCACTAGACCAATGAGGCAATTTTTAAGTATATATTTATTCAAATCTAAAACTTCAGATTTCCGAGGCTTAGAGGGAAGATATGTTAGGAATTTTATTGTCATTAAAATATATTGTGTCGAAAACTAATACAAATAATTTATTGAAATCTGAAACGACGAATTGTAAATAAAATGCCACGTGTTTTTTGTCATTACTTGAAATTATTAGTGATATTCATAAAAATAGCCTAAAAACGCTGCACACCTTCGTGACGCTTAAAAATTTTACGCGCTGTCAGTAAAACGCGCGTTTTCTGTTATTCTGCGTTTAATAAACGTTCCGTTTGTACATGCCCTTAAATCAAACAACTTGTTAATTAGCTGAGACTACACTTGCAGTCACGATTCAGACATCAGACGAACTGATAAAGACATTTTTATATATATTTATATTGCTTGCGTGAATAAATGTTATAAAAAAGTTTAAATAGAAATATTTATAATCGTGACAAGGCGATGCATTTTACGATTTTTTTTTATATAAACTTGCTGTCTAGAATGATTAATAATATATATGTCTTTCTATATTACTTGTGGAAGGTGCGTTTAAAAGGCGAGTAAATATGAAAATAAGCTTGTAATTTCACTATGAAAACAACAAATTCGCTTTCCCTTAGAAACTATCCCTACCTTTCAAACATTTGATGTCTGGTTTGTTGTTTAGAAATCAATTAAATTTAGAAGTCATTCAGAAATCAAATTAAATAAAAAAATCTTTATTTCTTTGGCTTTCATGTTCGTCCCGTCGTTCAGAAATCAATTAAATTCAAAAGTCTTTCTGAAAACCATTAAATTTAAACATCTTTCATAAATCATATGAAATTTAAATGTTCTGTTTTTTAAATAATTTTTTTGGCTTTGTAGTTCGTCCCGTCGTTCAGAAATCAATTCAGTTTAATAGCCGTCCAGAAAACAATTGAATTTAAACATCTTTCATAAATCATATGAAATTTAAATGTTCTATTTTTTAAATTAATATTTTGGCTTTGTAGTTCGTCCCGTTGTTCAGAAATCAATTCAGTTTAATAGTCGTTCAGAAAACAATTAAATTTAAACATCTTTCATAAATCATATGAAATTTAAATGTTCTGTTTTTTAATTAATTTTTTGGCTTTGTAGTTCGTCCCGTCGTTCAGAAATCAATTCAGTTTAATAGTCGTTCAGAAAACAATTAAATTTAAATTCCTTAAAAAATCAAATTAATTTAAGGGAGTACTTTTATTTTATTTTTAATTTTGTTTGAGATTTGTCATTAACAACCGACTATTTCTGATCGCAACTATAATATTTGAAAGACTTTGGCGGGAATCTGGACATTAAGGCCGCGTTGCTTTGATTACGAATTGCTCTTGTTTCGGTTAAGTTTTAACCACATTCTCTCACTGGAGTTGAAACATTCTGCAGTTATCATTCGGTTTTTTTATTTATTGATTCTGAGGCGGTACGAAGTATGCCGGATCAGCTAGTTATTAATATACGAGTATATGTTATAATAAACTTTGTTGCAAAGGCGAGGGAGCACGAGGAAGTGTACGTGGCCTTGGTAACGCGCATCTACGACGCAATAGGTCCTGTTTCTAAATGCACACCTACGTGAAGGTATATAAAATATCATTGGTACGTAGGTGCTGAGTTACAATTGTCAGCTCAGTATAACACTTTAAAATAATTAACAATTCTCACGATACCATGTACCTTCTGAAAACGTGGATGGAAATCACTTAAATTAATAACTACGCATAATTGATGCATCACAATCACGCTTAGGCTGATCGCGCTTCGATATCACTTGTAGCGTGACGATAAGTCATGCTTTGTAACCGGCGGCCAGTGATTTATAACATGATATAACGTCAAAAAACGATGATTGACAATGCGGTGTTAAATCATAACAATTATAAAACTGACTGTCTATAGTTAAGGCTCATTAATGTATTAATTACTAGAAGAAACTTCTATAGATGTGAGTGTCAGTTGGTCAAACGGTGTTGCTTGAAGCATCTATTAAAATAAAATTTTAGGAGGATCGAGCAGAACAACATCCCACCGTCTTTGTCTACATTGTGTTAATGTATAAAAGACTGCAGCCTTGTTTGACGGTCAGAAGGTTTTGTGATCCCTGTGTCAGAAGAATCCGCTCTGCGCCAACATAAAGTAACGAAATCAACATGAAACATTGTATGAGTGCGTATGTGTGTGAGAAAGAGAAAAAGAGTGAGTGGTTGTGTGTGTAATAAGATTGGAGTGTTCTATTAGGCAGGATGGATGTCACTTTAGTGGCAGAAGTATCAGATTTTCCTCAACGAAAAGGAATCTGTGTGTGTACCAACAATTGTGAGTGTGTTTGTGTATATTTATTTAATTAAAGTAATCAAATTGAATTAGATATATATACAATTATTTTTAAATGACTATATAAATGTCGATATATAAAAGCAGTGAGAGGTCGTGGCAGTTTTCAGTTGTAACTCGCCTGATTGCTTGCTTCGATTTGACGTCGATCCAAGTAATGTTTTCTATTGCTGTCCAAGTCACAAGCGACTGTCCACTATATCTGATATTAGACAAAGTAATATAATAAATGCTTAATATTTTAATTCACGCCGAAACTTCTGAAACGACTATAATAATTTTTAGTATAAAGATAAATGAATATATGGAATTAGTTTTAGTTTTCTCATGTCTGAAGGTTGTGACCACCACGTCCTATGACAATTGTTTATCTTTTTAAGGTACCACATCTGGATCTGGTCACCAGCTGCAAATGTAGTTACGGTTGCAGCGATCCGTCCATTGTTTGAACAAGTATCTGCACCAGATTGTAGGTTGTGGCACGTAGCACCACATTGTGGCAGATTGCAAGGCTTGGAAACCCCAACGTTACATCTTGACATCGCTGATTAGGCGTGACCTCTTACTCCTCAGCGTTGTGAGCGCAATGATTGGCGATGAGTGTTATTGGAGAGCAGTGACCTCCTTCTGTGAGGCTCGCTAAAGGTAAGGTAAGTAGCAGCTCACTAACATGCCACCGCTGGTCACAGGCCTCCTCACTCATAAGAGGGAGGGTTATTAGGGCAAAGATCCATCACGCTGCCCCACTGCGGGTTGCCAGACATAGCAGGCGCAAGACCGACGGCTTAACGTTTTTTCCAAGGCACAGGGGTGAAGAAACTTAATAGAAAAATAAATATTTATTATTAAATAACATGTCTGTGGCCGAAACTGCTAAAGCCTGCTCTACCTCAGCTAAACCCTTATGTCGGATTAGCCCGTTGCGCCAGAGCTGAATGCGTTAGCGGACATCTGGACCCAAACACTTGGATGAAGAAGGTCCCGCTGGGTTCCAATGGGTATCTTGGTACAACCAGCGTGTCCCACACTCCCGGATGCAAGTTTATACTTCATCCGGCGTGCACAAAGCATTTCCCAGCGACAAAAAAGTAACCCTAAGGAAATTTACTAAATAAATAGTTTATCTTGTCTAAAACTGGTTAAAAAACGCGGTTTGTCCTTAACTTCGGTCGTTGTCAAGTGTTGTAGCGTGAGCTATCGCGTACTGTTACGCATTCGGCGCACGTCCCGCTCGGAGAAATTACGCGCGTCGATCCCACAGGAGCGGCCGGTGAGGTCAATCGATGTCTCCCAGGACACGCTGTTTGTGCCGAATACACGATTCCAGCTTTAGAAATAACGCTTAAAGCTCCATCAGTTACGGTACAGTTCAATTACGCTGAGATTCACCTTTTAAAACCATTCAAAATTCCATTTTTATAAGGGAGACTGCTAGGAAAAAATCCTATGCTTAAGTCGATGTAAATTCTCTATCTCTCTCTTATTCCTGTTGTGTACAGGTACTAGTTTCCTTTAAAGAAAGTCTAGGAAATTACAATCAGGTTAAGGACAGCTTGTAGAAGTTAGTGACATTTAACGATTTAACACGAAAAAAATTAAAGTAGACAACATAAAATAACAACGACCAACTCATCAATATTTCTCTAAAACTGTACTTTCTGTTGACTACCAATTTCTCCTTTGGTGATGTAGATGCTCACAAAGAAAGTGTCTATTATTCCCATGGATCAGTTGCTTTACGAATGACATCGTAGATATAGCCTGGCTATTTATGTATACGAAATACCATTCACTCAATCAATTTAAACATTTTCTCCTCGTTTTGCAAACATTTCACTCAGGACAGGTAAGGACATCCCCATAATCACAATGGGATGGAAACTACGTGAGTGACTCACTGGACACAGTCAGTTCATATATGTATATATCAACTGTCACAGTGACTAACATGGTGGTGAATTATATACTCTGTTTTGAATATAAGGATGTTTTTCTTATGGGGGGGGGGGGGGTAAAACGCTTCAATACGTAATGCGTTACGGCGCCAGTCTGTTTGGCTTCCCTTTCTCTCACGCAGTAGGCAGACTCCTCTTCTCACACTCTAACCCAGCGCTAACAGCGCTAGCCTTATTGCGAGTAGACGTGTTTTAAGTGCGATAGACATATACCATTTAAGCTTATTTCAAGTTAAATTATTTCAATATTAAATAATCATAATTCAACTTAGATTTGTTTAAGTTTTCACATCTGTTGGACACCGGAGAAGCACACGTTTGTTTTTTTTTGCACAGATTTGGCTGTAATACATACATACACACATAGCATCACGCCTCATTCCCATAGGGGTAGGCAGAGACAACATCCTTCCACTTGCCACGATCCTTGCATATCTCCTTCGCTTCTTTCATTCTCATTAAACCTTTCATACAAGTTCGTCGGTTTAGAGTACTCTTGACCCGGCCGTTATTTAAAATGTCTTCCCCTTCCAACTTTCGCATTCACTCTTGACTCATAAATCCTTTTTGTCAGTCTCCTTTCAGTCATTCTCTCTACATGCCCAAAACATCTAAGCATACCTTTCTCAATTTTAGTCACTACATCTTCTTTTATACCACAACGTTCTCTTATCACACCATTTCTTACTCTGTCACTCAGTTTTATGCCACTCATGCTTCTCAACGCTCTCATCTCTACCGTCTCATATCTCTCATATCTCTATAATTATGTATAAAAATAGTTTAGAACATGAATAAACATATAGGATGTTTTTTTATTACAGTAAATAATCTGAATTAAACGGTATAATCGCGATAAATCATAAAGGTGGCGTTGTAGATGCAGTTGTTTTTCTTTTAACATAGATTTCTACTATTTACCTCTGGATAAAGTGGATAAAACTAGTCTGTCTATAATTGAGTGATGAGTTACAGTTGCCAATAAACTTCCTTATGGCTTCGTTTCAAGGTTGCTCAGGTCTCTAAGCCATTTGATTTTATGTGATTATTTACATTCTATTACCTCGTTTTCTGTCACATAATTTACCCGATAACCTATCAAATATGCGAGTGGCTCTATAACCTAGATTCCTAACCACAAATATGTATTCGATTATAGATAACAAGTCCAAAAATACATTTAATGATACCCATTATATTAGACTAGCTGGCTTACCCATCTACATCTATATCACATAAGGAAGAGGACAAATTGATCACCATAAAAACTGTTATAGAGAGCTTATCATAAAAAATAAGATTCATACATGATCGTTGCGTAACTTTAAGCGTTTATGCAGCGTACGCAACGGAAGCTCTCAAAAAGAATACATTTGAAAAAATTTAAAGAAAACTTTAGCAAACTGTAAACCCAAAGGCAAGGCTTTGTTTGGCTTTTTTAAGCTAGAAAGTCTTGTATGTTAAGGCTTTGATTAAATGAATAACAAATAATTTTGTTCACAATATCTTCTCGGAAAATTAAAAAAGAATACCCGACTGTGTTTGTTTTGGCTTCTACTCAGAGCTTTACATTCTAAGTCCTTCTGTAATACCGCCATCAATCGTACATTGGAATTAATATAGGGCGAAAAAACTACATTTCACGATTCAAAAATGCTGTTAAATCCTATTTGAATATGAAAAAAACTTACCGAACTGCCGGTAGATTCGTAACCAACGAATGAAAGTGACGATCCCAAAGCTCTTGTTAAGCTCACCTGAATAAAGAAAAGTTTGATGAATTATATGCACTTCAATATTACAATTTGAGGAGATTCTTTATTTTCTTTTAGTCCTGACAGGTAAGTGATGACACTGTTTAAGATGGAAGCACGCTAACCTCGTAAGAGGTTAATTGGGGAGTTAAGAGGCTTCGGTCGCAGATAGTTACCAGCCTACCAGCTAAAATGTACCACTAAAGAGATAGATCTGTGTTCCGATACGATGCTGTGTAGAAACTATAAGTTGCCTCTTAAGATTAGCGTGCTTCTATCACAGGCTGTATCATCACATACCATCAGATCTGATCACACTCAAACGTTAAGCTATCAGCAATAAAAATATATCAATGGTTAGTATAATTTTTTTTTTTTTGTGTTAAATTTTTTCCTTATTCTTTTTAAAAGCGTTTTATATACCTTGTATTTTATATAAAATAAATTTAATATATTATAACTATGTAAATGTCTTATCTGTATGTATATGACTTAGAAATTAAATGGAAACTTGACTGATTTTTATATTATAAAGTATATAATAATTGTTTGGTTCCCAAATAAACGTAATACCTTATGGTTTCAACCCAGCATCATACGGAACGGAAATCACTCTTGCCTTTTTGGACACGTGAATCCTCAGTCGGATTCATCCGGGACACCAGGAACGAAAGCAAAAGTCAAATCCTTCGTGCCTCAGTCACGATTGGTGAATATTGGTCGGCATTTGTGCATAAAGCATTACCCAGCGAAATAAAAAAATGGTGGCAATTAACCCGTCCAGAGTCATCATATCCAACACTTGCTCCACCGGTAATCGAACTCGCGAACACACGCACCACTGCACCATCGAGGCCCTCAAAAAATACATGCACTTCAACAATACAAGTAGAGTAGATTCAATTTCGCGTCCACGATACTATAGCGTGATTGTTACGCACGTACTGCAATACCGGAGGGTGGGGGGTGGGGGGTTGGGGGAGTTTTACGCACGGACTGACACCCATCCAAATGTATTTTTTAATATTTTCTTTACAACACTACAATAGATTTTAATACTAAAATCTGACTGTCGGTAACAATAAGATAACGTCGTAACAAAACCATGACGACAAATAGTTCTTGTCATAAACAATGGAGTTAGGCTGATCGCGCCTCTGTACCGCTCTCTCGCTCGGGTCAGGCGGTGCGTATTTACGTACGATATTTTAACGTTATATCTAAACAATGATGGAAAATAGTGGTTTAAACAATGGAGCTTGACCGATCGCGCCGCTCTACCGCTTGTCTACCGCTTAATTAATAACGTTGGTAGTGAAAAACAATGTTATATATGTCAGAGTGCGGTAGTCTGTGGAGCGCTGGTTCCATCAATCTATCGGCGTGGGACAGAGTCAATAGTGACAATCCAGCGAGCGTCTCTCGGCAGTTCTCGAGTGGCGGTCGGCCGGAGCAGTCGACTATTGAAACTGTCGCGTTCCCAGCTATTATTGTTAATGAGTTTGTTTAAATTTATACCGGTAACACTAAGTGATTGAACATTATAAACCGAGTTAATTAATAAAGTGTTTGATTGCAAATTATGGATGCCATTAATGAATATCTCGGCGGAGAGACCTACGCCTCTATGCTTTATGCTTTTCCTTCTCTCTTATTCTCCGACATATATAAAAATGAGTCCCTATTTCCCAACGTCACTGCATCAGGCGTGACCCATTGGTCCAATTTCGACAATTCTTTAGTTGTTGTGTTTGTTATTGCCAGGAAAAGTTTTTGTGACAGAAAAAAATAAGTAACTTGCTTGGAACATTAGAAATTTTAAGAACACTAAAAACATCTGCCATTGTTATTTGTAGCTGTAATTACTTTTATGAAAATGTATAATTAAAATATCATTTTTATGACACCATAATCAAGTATCGGTCAGAAATTTAATTTCTTATTAAAAACTTATTAAATAAACGACACCGGAAGATATAAAATGCAATTGATTTTACTAATCAGGAGCAAACAAAAACTGCTGCATTCAATAGAGATGATACAACGTCTCGTCATCGACATAAAATACAAGTGGAGTCGATTAGACTACGTAAGTTTCTATAGACAAATTTAATATATGAAATCTTATGTTGTAAGCTACAAAAACTATTTTTTCTTGCTGTTAGTTTCTTGCTATTTTCTTCTCAGTGAACTATTTATTGAACCCTTGGTCGATTTCATAACATCGTATAATTCGAAAAGCCTTTTGTGACCCTGCTTAAATAAAAATTTTTTCTAATGCTAATAAATTAGAAGACATTTTGGTCTTATGGTTTCTGTAGCGAAATACAACTTTTTTGGTTACGGTAATAAATATGGCGTGCTTAAGTCATATATAGGTATGTATTTGATGCTGTTTGTTCACCTTCGTGCTAAATTGTTATTGTTTACGAGGCTATTTTATTTTTGTAACCTGTGTAGGTTACAATATAAGGAATGTGTGCAATAAAGATATTAGTTAAGGTAAGTGGCAGCCCATTAACGTCCTACTGCTGGGCTCAGGCCTCATAGGAGAAAGGGCTTTTAGAGCATAGACCCATCACGTTGCGCCACTATTCGCAGGCATAGTACACAAGGCAAACTCCAGGCATACTCTACAAGGCATACTCCACAGGGTGGAGTACACCCCCTAATTTCAGATATATGTTTATATAAATAAAAGACAACAAAAAAGATGAGTAAAATAAATATACTATCATACATTAGTTTGTTATATCTTGCTTGATTTCTTTGCGACACTTGCAACAATAATTCTGTGATCAAGAGTGCAGAAATTATTTATATATTAAAATTAATAAAGAAACACAAATTTACCCATAAAATAAAAGCAATTTCAAGAAAACTGCAGTTTCTTACTTACAAAAATTAACATATAAAAAACCGAAAGTTTATTTAAAATAGTAACTTAAATCTTACCTCTCTACACAATCACATTTTCACATACCCTCTCTTAAGCCCTAGCACACATACGCACAGAGACACACACATCTACATACATACCAACATTTTTACATATACATCATACCAGAGAACTACCACTTTATACATAGCCACGATACTTGCATATCTCCTTCGCTTCTTTCATTCAAATTAAACCTTTCATACAAGTTCGTCGGTTTAGAGTACTCTTGACTTGGACCTTATTTAAAATGTCCTGGATTTGGTCCACGAACGTTCGCCTTGGTCTTCCCATTCCAACTTTCGCATTCACTCTTGACTCTTAAATCCTTTTTGTCAGTCTCCTGTCATTCATTCTATCCATGCCCAAACCATCTAAGCATACCTTTCTCAATTTTAGTCACCACGTCTTCTTTTATACCACAACGTTCTCTTATCACACTATTTCTTACTATGTCACTCAGTTTCAATCCAACATTTATTGACACCAACACTCTGACCAGTCTGCCCTTTGAGACACCATCTGGCTATTCATAAGGCGTGCAGAGCACCATTTACCATATTCCTTGCATTCACTCTCCTTTTAATATCACTTTCACATGTTCCATCTTTTGTAAATTTAGTTCCCAAGTATACAAATTCTTTCACCTCTTCCACTTGTTCCCCATCTATCAAAATATTGCCATTCATCATAGATTCATCCCTTTTAAAAAGCATAACTTTCGTTTTGTTTACATTCATTTTCATTCCTTTCCCTTTCAAAACTTCATTCATAATATTTACCATCTCCTATAGCTCATTAGTAGATGATGCAAGTATTACTTGATCATCAGCATAGAGTAAACATTTGACGAGTAATTCATTCATTCAGTGAGTAAAATGTATTATTTCAAAAATTTTGGTGAATAAATCATTATTGCAAACAATTTACACAAACCCTTGACAATTTTTTAAAATAAATAATTAATGTTTCAAACACTGTTACAAAATGAGAATTTAACACTTCCTACTGATCACTAAAATAGAAGGTTCGACTAGGTTTAATAAACGTTGGCCAACCTTAGTGAGCGGGGCCTTAGCGATGCGATGGCGCCCGGTTCGCTCTCGAAGCTCGCCATAAACAAAAAGCTCGTCATTTCGTCCCCTCTGAAGCACGTACAATCCTCATTCCTATAATTCTTTTTAAATGTGAAACGTTATTTTTTTGACAGCGAACCGCTTTTGGATCCGGCCATGTCCCCCAAATAATTTCACGTCATTTTATGGCAAGAAAAATAAATTCAAGTACAACGGGCACTGACGCCACGATACGCTGATTCACTTTATATTGCAACGACAGATATAACAATAAAACAATATATCGTATCGATTGGAGACCTTAATCTATACAAATAAGCCACTGGAGTGTCTGTTTGTAATTTGAATTAGAGCTTTAAGGGCATACGAAAGTATATACTGTACTTATAGCGAGGAAGAGCTGGTATATATTTCGTTAAATAGAATTGAATATTCTTTATTTTAAAGCACTTTTGAGATGTAAGTTCCAAACATTGTATTGTATAATTTTAAGTGTTAATGGTTCTCAAGTATTACATATATTCCAAAATAACGAGGCTCTTTTTGTGTGAAGACCCCACAAAAATTGCAATCAATCTTGCCTATTAAATGATTTTCCAATTAGCTTTCTTTTTATTGAGTGACATCTTTAGAAAGTCTTCTGGTAATTATAGAAACGTTATCCTTTAAAAGTTATTAGGCCGACTAGGATTTACGACAAATACATTTCTATTTCTTATATTCAATGAGGGGGAAATGATGTTTTTTAATCAATATTTTAATATATATAAATAAACGGGGTTCAAATGAAAAAGAATATCAAATCGATTGGGCTGCTACATTCCAGGTCATTTGGTTACTATAATCACGAAATTTCCGAAACCATAAGTCGGATTGAACGGATTTATTCATATTCCCACGGGATCTAGCTACAAATCAAATCAAATCAAAATATCTTTATTCAAGTAGGCATATTACAGCATTTTTGAATCGTCAAATATTGTTTTTTTCTTTTCTTTTCCACACTTTAATTCTAATGATGATACTCCAGAACGACTTCAAATCTAAAGTTACGAGGGTTCCTTCGCGCCCTAATCCGAGAAGAACCCACAACAAACTCAGTCGGGTATTTTTTGTACCGTCATCATTACAATAACATATTAGTTTACTATATTTTAATTAAAATTAGAGCAATTCGCAGGCGTTTCTATCGTCTAGGTAATCTTGCAACTTATAATACGATTTTTCTATCAACTTTCTTTTAACAAAGACTTTGAATTTATTAATTGACATCTCTAAAACGTCCTGTGGGAGTTTATTATAGAAACGTATACAGTTACCCTTAAATGAGTTGTTAATCTTATGCAGCCTACTAGAATTTATAACAAGTTTGTTTTGGTTTCGTAAGTTATATGATGTACATTCACTCTTTTTATTAAAAGAGTCAATGTTTTT
>JACTOM010000930.1:782784-807136 GCA_015832385.1 Elymnias hypermnestra | reverse complement strand
TGTGTGTGTGTGTGTGTGTGTGTGTGTGTGTGTGTGTGTGTGTGTGTGTGTGTGTGTGAGTATATACACCTATATGAGTAGAAGGCGAGTAACATCATTATTCCGACAAGTAATATTCTTTTAAGCGACTTTTGAAAATTGCTAATGATTTAGAGTTACGAATGCATGAAGGAAGCGCGATCCATAGCTCAACCGCTTTAACTGTGTAAGAGTTTCGATAGTATTTTGTACTGCTAACAGGAAATTGCAGTTTATTATCACATCGGGATCGAAGGGTAAGTTGGATAACATTAGACTCAATATCTCGAAAAGTGAAGCGATTTTTAAGATAACATGGGGTATGAGGATGATGCAGTACAAAAAAAAATTAAAGTGAGAACATGATAGTTACGTCTTAGTCTTATAGGTAACCATTTTAGCTGAGCTCGATATTCACTAACATGATCAAATTTCCGATTCCGATTTCTTAACGATTTTTCCACCATTGAAAATGTAAATAAACAACGAAACTTTCATTCATAAAAAGAGAAACTTTAATGGTTCCTGCTGTGATTTCTCTAAATGGGAAGCCACGCGTCTCACCACTGAGCCTTCAAGGCTTTTATTTAAAAAAAAACAAGCAAAAATGTAACGTAGTACATTAGGCATAGAGTGTAAAATCGCTTGAAACCTATCGCGACAGTTGTACATCTATTTTTACGATACGTCTTACGATATCGGGAGCCTCTTTATAGCACCAATATATTTGATGCAGTGGAAAAAATCCGAATATATCGTATTGAGGTCTGCCGATAACCTAAATAGTGATTTCTGATGTGGAGACGCGGTCGCGCATAAATACGGCTATTTGTATTTACGACTATTTTATTGGCACACCCTTAAATTGTGCTACTTGCTAATATCATATATAACTAGTAGACTGGCGCAACTTCGTCTGTGTATATCAGATCTTACAAGACTGACGCAATATATATTGAATAACATTTTATATATTTGTCGGATTAAAGAGGGTAGGATACATTGATTAATTAATGAAACTGAGATATTCCTCCTCCACCTCTGGTCTACGCTCACTGCTGAGGATTGTGATGTTCCCGGCGAAGCAAGCTGTGCCATCTTTGCCGATCGGTAGCGATGTGGATGGCCTGACTGGCTTTGGTATCCAGCTGTTCCGCTACCTGATCGGACCATCGCTTCGGACTTCGGCCTCTAAGCCTTTTGCCTTCCATCTTTCCAGTCAATATGAGTTTCTGTAGGTTATCACTCGATATGTCCAAAGAAATGTAATATGCGCTATCGACATATCGCGGTTAGCCTTTGAGTTACCTTTAGCTCTTCCAAGATGGAAACATTCGTCTTGTATGCAGTCCAGGGGATCCGCAACATTCGCCGCTAGCACCACATTTCAAGAGCGTCTACCAGTCGCTTTGAGTGTCCGAACTTCTGAGCCATATAGAAAAATCGAGAAGACCAGAGTCCTGACAATGTATATTTTTGTCCTTTTTAATATGTTCCTGTCCTTCCAAATCTTCTCTAGCTGGCTAATTGCGGACTTCGCCATGCCTTGCATCGTTTAATTTCAAGGTCTGACCCACCCCTGTTCGGTATTGCTAAACCTGAGATATTAGAGGGAATATATTAATTAAGCTTGAATATGACAATAATTAACTACACGATACAATTGTTAAATGTAATGAGTTTGCCTTTATGACAAAGACAGAAGTCTGGTGAATTTATTATTTGGAACCGGCGATCATGGCTCCTTTGACAGCACCCCTAGTGCAGACGCACGTACCTTTAACGACTTAGTACAGTCTCTTTCTATTTCAAACGTCTTCCGTCATATCCATTTATACAGCTAAAGGAGCGAATCACACAATTTTAATAGAAAAAATAAAAACAGACTTGTAATGCCATATTTTAGAGTAAAGTAGCTTCAGAATATTGTTTAAGTGACAAAGACGTTTGGACATGATTCCAGTTGCACATGAAACCTAAACACATTGTAACCTACAAAAACTATGTTTAAAGGAGTAACCATTGAATTTCTCGCCGGTTTCTTCGCAGCGGAATCAACTTTCCGAACCGGTGGTAGATTTATTACCAACGGACAGACTACTGACGATTCAAAATTGCTTTTTCCACCTACACTTCAATAAAAAATATTTAGATTTTTGGTTATTTACAAATGTTAGACGTAAAGTAGGACTTCATCTAGTATACCAATACCTTTAATTTTGTTTACACGGAAACCTATTTAAAAAATCGCTTACGTTACTGCTTATTTATTTATTTTATTTTATTTATTCTTATTGCACACACACATACAGATATTGAAAAAAAAAAAAAAAAAACACTAACAGAATTTTAGATAAGAGTGTACAAAGGCGGTCTTATCGCTTTAAGCGATCTCCTCCAGACAACCTTGGAAAAAGTAGCCCATGAAATTACTGGGTAAGTGCAATGAAACATCCTACTATAATTTCTACTGCTAGAAATGCAAGTACACACACATACATATACATACATAGATATACACATATATTTCAAATAATTATATAGACTACATAAAAACATACATACATATATGATTTAATAGACATACATACACATCTAAATATACAAACGTAATTATTGTGCACTACTTAGATACAATTCTTTCAAACGTCTCTTGAAGATAGTCAAGGATTCAGATTGTCTAATCAATCGTGGAAGATCATTCCACAAATTCACAGCTTGCTTATAACATCAATTGCATAAAAATGCTTGAAAGTGCCCTGTTTCAGAGTTTGGGAACAAGCAAATTAAAAAATAATGGTAACGTTTGCGAGCGCAATTCTCGGTTAGGCAAATTTAGGAAATTGTATTTTCTAATGTGTCTGAGCTGGGACTGAGAGGGTTCGGCCGTGGCTTACCAACCAACCAGCAAAGGCGTGCTGCCAAGATAAATATTGGCGGTCCTCTACGATCGTGTCTAGAAACCTTGCACTTCTATCTTAGATAGTATCATCTCATACCATCAAATGAGATTACAGTCTAACACTAACCTATAAGCAACGAAAAAATTTCTCGATACGGTAAAAAATCGTCCACAATTTTATTGTAACCTGTACGTGTGCTATCTACATAAATCAGATCAAATCAAAATATCTTTATTCAAGTAGGCATATTACAGCACTTTTGAATCGTCAAATATTTTTTTTCTTTTCTTTTACACACTCTAACTCCAATGTACGTCCGATGATGATACTCCAGAACGACCTAAAATCTAAAGTTACTAGGGTTCTTTCGCGTCCTGATCCGAGAAGAGCCCACAACAAACTCAGTCGGGTGTTTTGTTTTTTTTTTNTTTTTTTTTTTGTTATCATCATCATTATAATATCATATTAGTTTACTATATTTCAATTCAAATTAGAGCAATTCGTTCACTCCCACGCGTTTCTATCGTCTAAGTACTCTTGCAACTTATAATACGATTTTTTTAAAACGTCTTGTGGGAATTTATTATAGAAACGTATACAGTTACCCTTAAATGAGTTGTAATCTTATGCAGCCTACTAGAATTTACAACAAGTTTGTTTTTGTTTCGTAAGTTATATGATATACATTCACTCTTTTTATTAAAAGAATCAATGTTTTTGTGTACGTACAACAAGTTTTCTAATATGTATACGTATTATATTATACTAGCTGTTCTCTATAGTGTTACTCGAGTACTTTACGATCTCAAGGAAATATGGGAAAATCCATTCTTAATGATCTTGTTCGCCGAATTTCAAGCCAATGGGGCTAAGAGTATTGAAAATATCGCCATAAAGAATAATTCATTACTTATATATCCCTTAATCCGCGGGAAAATGGGGAAAACCGTTCTTAGCGAACACCTACGTTGCGACAGGAATATATGTGCAAAATTTCACTACTATCCGTCTGAAGATAGAATGGGTATAGAGAGTTATCCTTACAAGATAAATATATGCCATCTACGACTTTTGTATAGATCTATAAAAGGGAAATTATCCCTCCATACAATATTTTGTTATATCTTTAAGGGATTAGGTAGTGTTATCGTTCAATGCTCACAGACCATAGGGTTTCGTGAAAACATTAATTATCGTTGAGAACTCGGCAATCGAAATTGTTGACGAGTACACATAACTGGGACACATAGTCCAGCTAGGTAGGTCCAATTTCGAGAAGGAGGTCAACCACCGAAACCAACTCGGTTGGGCAGCGTTCGAGAAATTCCGGAAGACATTTTCGTCCGATATCCCTCAGTGCCTGAAGACCAAAGTCTTCGAACAGTGCCTGTTGCCAATGATGAATACATAATTGCATGCGGAAGCTCAGAGTCACTCAGCGTGCGATGGAGAGGGCTATGATCGGAGTTTCTCTACGCGATCAAATCAGAAATGAGGAGATCCGTAGCAGAACCAAAGTCACCAACATAGCCCTACGCATCGCGAACCTGAAGTGGCAATGGGCGGGGCACATAGTCCGACGAACCGATGGACGTTGGGGCCCGAAGGTGCTGGAATGACGACTTCACACAAGGTGGACCGACGACATCAAGAGGTCAAGCAAGATCGGGCCTTGTCGGCATTCACTTTTTCCGAAACTTCCAAAAATTTCACAATCAATATAAACAAAAACCATAACAAATTATATACATAAACCTTCTTCAAGAATCACTCTATCGATTGGTTTAAATTGTATCAAAATCCGTTCAGTAGTTTTTGAGTTAATCGCAATCACGTTGACAGACGCGTTCCAAGAGTTTGTCTTATAATATGTGATGGTTGCGTTGGTTATATTTACATTATTCATTAGGAAAAGCATACCCAAAACTAGGTACATCAGCGAAACAAATCTCCCCCCCTACTTGGTTCATAATAATCCGGTGGTTAAGTCCGTACAACCTCGTAACAGTATATTATGGCGAAAGAATCTTTATAAATGTCCTTAATACCACTACACTTACTATATTGACGACATTGGCGATATGCTTTTATGTTCGAGTATTACTAACGTGACAGTATTTATTGAAATTATATTGACATGGGTACTGGATGAGGTAATTGTGGAAGCTTCTCAGAACAGGGTGCAAAAGAACCTTAGTACCTTTAGATGTTTACTTGCCTTTTAATATTTTTCTCAGTCTAGGAATGGAATCTTGGAGATGGGTAAAGGTAAGGTACGTAGCTGCCCATTTATTACCCACAGCACTTTGTACTTTAACTATCTAAGTCTAGAGTCCAACGACTACTCGTAGGCATAGTTCACTTTAATCTTGCTTGCTTAAAACCAGCACTACAGTATAAATAGTGTCACTGCACTTACACTAATCCTTAGTGATAATCCTTTCGATATCATTATATACTAGCTCTATGTTGAGGTCTTATTTTGAGTGACGAAAGTGCCACATTGCTTGCCGATTAAATAAATGCCTAATTAAATGAAGCGCGCATGGTTCAAATTTTCGACGCATACGGACTTCTTTTATATTTGCTTTACTGCATCACTTGATTCACTTCTTAACTTAACTCTTGTTACGATTCATTAGAAGTTATTTTCTTTAATTTATTCAAAATGTATTATTAAGCTTCGCAGATTTATTACGTTTTTGATTGAATATCTAAACTTATTTTTAGGCTTTAATATAGTTTGTGTTTGAAACTCGTTGCTTAGTTACATAGTAGAAGAATGCCAGCTGTTGATTGAATATCTAACTTTATCTCGTATTATCTTCAAAGTTATTATATACATTTGTATCGAATTTTGATTTCGGTTTGAAGGAAAATTGTATACGCACTACGGGACGAAAGTAAGGCATTCTAAGCCGCGTTTTTATCAATACTTTCGGCCTTAGTGGCGTAATTTACTATATACGTTATGAAAGAAGGGGTAATTGCGCAAATTGAATTGCATTTGCTGATATTTTTAAAGAATTGTTGTTAATAATTTTATATTTACATACATACTAATGAGCTGGCTTCTCTCAGGTAGCAGAGGATGTTATATTTACACGTTTTATCTGCAGGAGTTTAATGCATTCGAAGCTACTTGAGTACCTCCAACAATAATCGTTTTCTTTCGATCAATTTACACGAAACCTTGACAAATTATATACAGAAGGTAACATAAAGAATCCCTCTATCTGTTTGTAAAAAGCGCATGAACATCCGTTCAGTACTTTTGAGTTTATCGCAAACAGTATTTTTTAACGAGCGCTCCAGTAAAAGTATATTACGTGTTAGTATAATGAAAACCCTCGTTCATAATGATTGGACAACGTTGCAAATCATCGATATACGAAGTCCAGAACAGGTTCGTTTAAGCAACAGGCCGAGTGACATTCTCCAGGGCTACTTGTAATCTAATACGAGCTAGTCATTTATCTACATCTCGTCACATTGAGAGGCTGCTATCTGAAACTTGATTAGCAGTTATCATATCGCGTGGTATGGAGGCGAGATAACGAAAAAATGTACACCAAACCAGTGACGAAGTCATATTCATGTACTATCATATCGAAGTTGGACAGCTTTTATATATAACTTTCGTATTTATGGACTAGATTTAATCATTTTTGGATACTATATTTATAATGTATTGCTAAACAAATTGACTTTATCGACATTATCCTGAAGATTCCAGCGTTAATATAAACTAGAATTTCGTCTGTCTCTGAATCAATTTTAAATAAAATTGAATTCAAAATCGATTCAACCATTCTTGAGTTAAAAATGGTGTAACGAAAGCCACTTTGCTTTATAGAAGTAGATGGTTTTATAGACATGTTGCAGACATATTTATATGAAAGATGCGCCATCTCGTAGCACGGGTTTAAGGCTGCACCTGCATTGCTCATCAATAATTAAGCCGGCTAATTAAATTGTTTCGGCCCACAACGCCCGGACAGCCTGCAGCGTTTTTGGTTGTGGCCACAGAGCAACTAATGCCAAGAGACCACACGTTCACTCAATACAATTTGAAGGATTACTTACTACCGATTAAGATCAGATCAGAGCAGGGCGCGAAGGAACCCTCGGAGCTTTAGATTTTAAGTCTATCTTTAATATCATCATCAATCGACTAAATCAAAGATAAGATTCGACGGCCTCGCTGGCGCAGTGGTGCGAGTATTCGCTTTGCTAGCGGGTTCGATCCCCGATAGGACGAATTTAGGAAATAGTATTTACTAATTTGTCTGAGTCTGGACTGGTGGGAGGCTTCGGCCGTGGCTAGTTACCACCCTACGAGCAAAAACGTATCGCCAAACAAAGAGATTTGTGTTACGGTACGATGCTGTGTAGAAACCATAAGGGGTTTATAGCCTCTTAACAGATTACCGCGCTTCCATCTTAGACTGTATCATCACTTACCATCAGGTGAGATCACAGTGAAGCGCTAATCTGTCAGCAATAAAAAAAAATTAAAAAAAAAGGATAAAAAATGTTCTATTTCCCTTAAAGAAGTTTTTTATTAACTAGCTATTCCTAGTGTTGATACTCGCGTAGTTCTCAATCTCATAAATATGTATTCCGAATTTCAAGTCAATCAGGGCACCAGAATCCAAAGATTGCAGTCACAGAAATGATTTGAAGTTAAATAGAATCTTTTAATAATAGTCATAAATATGTTGTAACATATTATAATTATAACATCCATATTATAACGTTCGGGAAGTTCCGGAAGACTTTTTCGTCCAATATCCCTCAGTGCCTGAAGACCAAAGTCTTCGAACAGTGCGTGTTGCCAGTGATGACCTACGGTTCTGAGACGTGGTCGCTGACTATGGGCCTCATGCGGAAGCTCAGAGTCACTCAGCGTGCGATGGAGAGGGCTATGCTCGGAGTTTCTCTACGCGATCAAATCAGAAATGAGGAGATCCGTAGCAGAACCAAAGTCACCGACATAGCTCTACGAATCGCGAACCTGAAGTGGCAATGGGCGGGGCACATAGTCCGACGAACCGATGGACGTTGGGGTCGGAAAGTGCTGGAATGGCGACCCCGCACTGGACGACGCAGTGTAGGAAGACCCCCCACAAGGTGGACCGACGATATAAGGAGGATCGTATGTCCAGCAGTGGACGTCCATTACGACGATGTTGTAAGAGTCACAAATATCTCATTTATGTCACATATACATGATAACAATAACAGATACCTTATAACAGTTTTAGATATCGTATAGCATTCACAGATATCTTATGATTGTCACAAATATTTTTTTTTATACTATGTTTACTTTTTGCTATACTTTTTTTGTTAGTTCATGTTGTGTTTACTTTTAAGTGATAGCTACATTTATATCCAAACTAGGCTATATAATATGTGTATGTATCAGTGTAAGTTATCGTTAGTAAACCTAATAAAAAAAAATGTAATAACAGTCACAGTTATCTTATAACAGTAACAAATATCTTGATATAGTTAATATTCTTTCAAACGATGATTTAAGGTATCTATCAAATTATTTATCTTATTGTCTTTAGAAGTCAGTTGTCCTTCTCTCAAGTCATCCAAGTCAAAGATTCTCTCCTCTCCAGGAGGATCTGTTTATGATAACAAAATAGGCATTTTCCTCATGTTGTCGCATCTATTGTCCATCTATGCTATCTCCCAATACCACAAATACATGTAATAGTTGGTCTTGAACATGTTTTTATTGGCCATCAGGTATTTTAACGGTCCGCTCTGAGATATCAGTTGCGCAAGCTTTATCCGAGAGACATTAAAGTTTAATGTCATACTAACAATATCGCGTCTTCACTAACTCACACTGTAAATAAATTTAATGTACTTTAGACAAATATAGTAAAAGTGTACATAATTAACTTTTTTTTGTAATATACAAAGACTTAAGTTAATCTTTTAGTATTTAATATTTTATGAAAGGCCTTATTTTTAGGTTTAGTCCTTCTTAAATTAACAAACGATATACAGACAGATTTAACGTTTAATTAAAGCCAATGGGCTATAAAAGGATATAGTATCTTTAAAATCTGTAGAAGTTGCTAAATCAGTACGTTCTTGACGAATCTACCATCGATTTCCAAGGTCAATTGTTCCAAGAAGACTCCAAATTTTGATAAATAAATTATTGTATCTTTTCGGCCATTGAAACATCTATCAAAAGTATATCTTATATGTAAGAGAGCTCTTTAAATATTACATAAACTTAATTAAATATAAGTCAAAAATTTATTACGATATCTTATTACGATAGCTTTGTAGTTAACAAAACTTTGACTATGTAGAAATAAACTTCTCTCAAATAATGAAAGCTTAGCTCGCAATTTTTAACGCTTTTGTCAACTAAAAACCAGTATCACAAAGTATTTTATAGTCGTCATCATCGTATAGTGTACAGAGCCAATCATTTTGTATATTATAACGATAGATATACCACCCCCAATTCCGTAAACGAGTTAAGTATTATCAGATAAGTTTATAATTCATCACTTAACCCCAGTAGCTAATTAGAGTTGAAATACTGCATCTTTCTGTGAAGCGACTCCAAGACCGTGCTCACAGTTAACCCCTTTCTTTCTTAATTATAGGGGGTTGGGGAACCCGAAAGGGTTGAGTCTATCTAAAACAGGGCTTAAGAGTTCCCTTATAAGATTACTTTGTGAGTAATTTAATAGGGGATAGATTTATTAAGTATCAACACACTTTTTTGCCTTCATACGCGTCAATTTAATGCAACAAAATTCTACTAATTCGACATCTGTATGATAAGATTCACCATCTATTAAACACTGTAACGTTTGTTCATCTCCTCGGCTTATCTGATATGAAATATCATGAAGATACAACTTGTTTTCTCTTTCTAAAAGAAACTGAAATACTTGATCGTGCCTTTCGATGAAGGAAAATATTGTGAAAACTGCGAATATTGAGTTAAGTGTACCGTTTTATTATTTATTTCACCCTGGGAAATGCCTTAACGCACTCCGATCAGATCTATAGTCTTATCGGGAGTATAGGAGTCGTCGGCAAGACAGAATACTTTGTAAAACTCAGCGATACCCTCCACATCCTTTAATAGATCGGTAGACGCACTGTACTCTGGTAAATCGGAAGATTGGCTGGTAAACTTAGGACCTTCTTAGTAGTTCCTGAGATTAGCACGTTTTATTTATTGCTAACAGGTTACGGCCAGGTTAAGAGTACTCTAAACCGACGACCTTGTATGAAAGGTTTAATCATGGCAAGAGGAAGGACGTTGTCTCTGCCTACCCCGAAGGGAATGAGGCGTGATGCTATGTATGTATGTAACAGGTTATCGCTCAACTGTGATGATAGAGTCTATGATGGAAGTTCGCTAATCTGGTAAGGACAATCCATCCCCTATAGTTTCATACACAGCATCGTATCGGAATATAAATCTCTTCGCTTGACGATAGGTCTTTGCTGGTAGGCTTTTTTTACGCTGGGAAATGCCTCTACTCACCCTGATCAGACTTAAAGTAAATTGGGAGTGTGGGACTCGTTGGCATGACAGAATAGCTTCTAAAACCCAGCGATACCCTTTCGATTCTTTAGTGGAACACCAAAGGATCGGTAAACACAATCTACCCTGGTACTACAAAAGACTGCAGAACAGACCGAATCTACCTTATCTTCCAATCTACTTCGCCTGAGAAGAGAAGCGTCCACAGTTTCCTCCCTCTCCCATTCATATGCCTTCAGTGAAATCATACTTTCGCAGAAGGAGGTCACTGTCTTTCACTTGGTGGGTCTATTCTTTAACAGCCTTTTTTCCTATGTGTTAGAAAACCTACGCCCAGAAGTTGAATGTTAATATTGTGCAATATATAAAAAATAGAAGATCTGAAAGCCTTGGTCTTTTATAGATGGTAAATTAATACAATTCGAAGTTTATTACAATGCTCCTCTCAACTGAGTAGTTGGTTCTAAGATTACCATAAACACTTTATAATAAGGCGTATTTTACGTTTCCATGACACCACTCTGACTTTACGGTAGTAAAACTTTGTTTATATTGAAACAGAATTATGTTATGGTACATTTTATTTTACTGCTATGTTTGTTTAATACTAGCTGTAACCCGCGTAATTCCACATGCATTATTTTCTATGATGAAAGTGACCAGGTTTATACTACTTATATTATCATTAGTTGGAACTTAATATGGTAAAATAAATACTGTTAAAAAACTGTCTTTAAAGCTTAGTTAAATAAAGTTTTGTTTTGTCTTGTTTGAGACTTTGCATATCAATAATTATCCAAAGACTTGAAGGAGGGCTTTATAAATCACAGAGACCGAACGTCTTCCTGTCTTCGCGAATCCTCAGTCTATTTCGTCCAGTACACCAGGGACGAATACGAAAGTTGAAGCTGTGTTAGTTTAGAGCCTCATTTAAGGAGGAAGAAGGTTTCACTGGGTCTGGGATGTATACTCCCTTGCCCGCATTCCTCAGCCATGGCTCAGATTTTGAGCAGTAAAAAATTTCCAATCGAAAGAATGATGTCACTCAATAAATCCTACATTAAAATGAAACTAATTGCAAAACTGTACTATAATATGAAGGATTACTGAAATGATTACAGGGAGGAAATAAATTACTCTATTATAAACAAAATAAACTAAAATCCTATCGTAACCATGATGGTAATAAAAGGGATACTTGACTGAGCTTAATGTGCATTTTTCTAAACTCTCGTGGAACTTAATACGTGGGAATAATTATGTAAAAATTGCTGTAAAGAGTTTGTTTACACATTAAACTATAGGTCAGGAGTGAGGGATTCAGCTCACCAAAAACCAACGGAACCCTTTGCTTCCGTGAGTGAGATACCAGACAGAGCATCTTCTAATTGACTTTAATTAATTTAGCGCAGGATTGTCGTAAATGATATCTAAAGAGTCCTTTCTAATCGTTTTGTGATTGGCAGGAGGCCTTGCAATACTCACTAAAAACATTTTTCATCCGTGAGTGACATAACAGAGCTTTCCTATTTCTTTCTGCTGTTCTAGAGGAGTCCGACTGAGGATTCACGGAGACTTTAGTGTAGACTTACCGTCCATTATATCTAAAGAGTCGCTTGCAACTTTGTCTGTAAATAACTCTGAAAATGTTTATTATAAAGGGACTTGAGGTAGACTTTTGAAAATCAGTCAATATTCCTCACTGCGTAGTTCTATAATTGACAAGAAATATAATTTAAACGATGGTAATAAGTAATTGACATGTACAATAAAGCTAAACGAAATATACGACGACACCGGCGTCGCAATAAACAACAAAGTGTGGATAACAAGACACGTCATAACCTATCCCCACTGCGAGAGACTCACAACTCATTTGAGCTCATTATAACACTGTGAAAACTTTGTATAACGACACTTGACTAACTATGGATGTTATAGTGTCAAATTGTGGTTAAATAAAGACCAGAAAAATAACGGTATTCTCACAAAACTTTGACAAAATAATGCGTTTTGCCGTATATCCTGAGTTAATTATTTTATCAAGGCAAATCTAAGATGGTTACATGGTTTGGGTACCTAGAGAGAAGGAATGAAAGCAGACTGTCAAAAAGGATTTATAAGTCAAAAGTGAACGGGAAAATTGGATGGGAAAGACCAAGGCAAACGTTCCTGGAAAAATCTAGGATATTTTAAATAGGGGCCTGGTCAAAAGTACTCTAAACCGACGAACTTGTATGAAAGGTTTAATGAGAATGGAAGAAGCGAAGGAGACATGCAAGGATCGTGGCAAGTGGAAGGACGTTGTCTCTGCCTACAACGAAGGGAATGAGGCGTGATGCTATGTATATATAAAGGTAAATGAACTTAGGGTGCCAAAGTAGAATGTTCAAGAGTGAGCCTTTGATCCTTTTCTCAAGAATCATGCGGGTTTTTGTGGTTACTCTGATCGTGACCAGTGAATTCCACGCTTCCAATCAATTGATTGTCCGGTTGAAGGGGGCAAGTGCATTTCCCAGCGTTAAAAAAAGGAAAAAGACTGTTGCAAACAAGAGCTTCCTGAGTTGAATTCCCGACAGGTTGTATTTTCTATTTTGTGTAAGCTTGGCCTATTTCTCCAATCTAGTGTTCCTCTTCAACCATGAGTGAGATCAACAGAGGTTCCCTAACCACATTCCACTCCCGTGACCCGGATGACACCGACTATAAGGAGCTACGGTTCAATGCTTCACATACTCATTTCACTATTCATTTGCCTCCTTCACAGGTATAAGTCTGACCTGGTGGGAGGCCTTGGCTGTACATTAACACGCAATCAAAAAAAAAGGGCCATTACGCAAAAGTTTTGAGTTTAGCTATGCCGTTTAGAAACCATAAGCGATAAATTACTATATGTGTGGATAAAGCCCTTCCATTTTAGACTGTATCAATACTTATCATCAGGTGAAACCGCAGTCAAAAGCTCTTCTGTCAACAATAAAAACACAATGTTAAGCAACCAAATTCAAGTCAATAGAAACTTGGTAAACCGTGGTAATATCCCACTGCTGGACAATGCTTTCTCGCTATAAGTCAAAGCTTTAATAAGGTAACTTAAGGTCTCTCCTCAAAATAAATGGTAATGCAGCCTAAAATAGAACCCTAATCAATATATTCTTTATTCAAGTAGGCTCAAAATGCTTTATTGAATCGTTAGCAGTCTGTCCCTTTGTAACAAATTTACTACTGGTTCAGAAAGTTGAAGCCACCGCGAAGAAACCGTGAAGAATCTAAGCAGTTCCATTAAATATAGTTTTTGTAGATTACAATGTGTAATCTTCTGTGTGCTCCCTTGCTTTCATGTGCAACTGGAATCAAATCCAAACATCATTAACGCTTAAATACTCTTCAACATTAATATGCCTTTTTTTAACAAGATTCTTAATTTTATGAAAAAGCCAATCCATAACCGATTGCGATATTCTGGCATAAATTTAACTAATGATTTAAAAGCCTTCTTCACCTTAAAATATGGCTTGCCTTATTTAAAAGAGACTGGATCCATTCGAGTTAGTTTCTTATACTTTTATGCCATGCCTTAATGGGACCATGGAGAAGATTATATGCCATTTTTAGCATAAAAGTTACGGGGGAGAGGGGTAATATTTGAATTTTCTAACGTCGTTTTATTTCCTTTAAACGTTGTAGACATTTTTTTTTTATTACTGTTAAAGTAAGGTTTTTTTTTGCGCTGGGAAATGCCTTTATGCACCCCGATGAAAGCTTAATTCCATCGGGAATGTGGGACTCACTGACAACTGAATACCCACTAAAACCCAGCGTATCCCTCCCCATCCATGAGTGAGATCACTAGAGGTTCCCTAACTGCATTCCACTCTAGTGAGCCGGTTGGTACCGACTACGAAGATCTACCACTCAATAGAGTGAGGCATGAAGTGCATAAGTGCGACTTCTGCCACCAAGCCTCCTCCGACGGCGAGAGAAAGCTCCAGCCTATTGCTCCCGTATCCTCCCATTTGCCTCCTTCAACGAGATGACGGTCTCGCAAAAGAAGGCAACCACCCTCCACCCAATTATGCTCTCCACTGTTAAAGTAAGGTGATATAGGATTAATATATGAAATTCATAAAACAGAAGCTTAAATTTTTCTAATTCACAGTGAAAGGAGAAAAATAGCGGGAATTTGAACTTTCTACTAAACTGTTCACAGCACAGCAGTAAATAATTATGATTAAAGATACTCCAAGATCACAGAAAACTGATATCCAAATATAATTTATTGCACGGCTTCAACTCATTAGTTGACAACGGGACTTTCTTTCACAAATCAATTATGTTAATAATATTCACTTTAATTTAATGACCTTTAAGATGTTAATAAAATAAATGGCCGTTTTGATACGTTTGACCTCCGCCATAACTCACTTAAAAACTAAACGTGTGATTTACAACATCTATACAAGATCTTGAAGGATCCTTCTAAATCTTTTCACATATTTCAAAACAAGACAACTGCCCGTGACTTTATCTACAACGATTTTAAAATTGTGTTCATAAAAACTATTCACTCCTTCCATACATAACGAAAAACAACTTAGTAAAAAGCGGTACTGTCTCTGCGAAGACTTCAACTGGAAAAAAAGTACTACTAACACCATCTTTATAAAATGACAAACATGTGCTACCATAGCGCCATCTGGATTAAGTGTCATGGTCAAGGCTACGGTGTTTCGGTCCCCAGTCTCCCAGTAAAACCCAAAGTGAAAGTCTATGGAGCCTACACCCGCTCTAGACTGATATATGCGGCCCCTGCCTGGTATCCTTCTGCTCAGGATGACAGAGGAAAAGACTGCAGAAAAAACTGCCCACATATGATAGACGTGGAAGCCCTGATGTACGTCATAAATAATGGCATCCAACAGCACACCAGGACGCACACTGTGGAGGTGTTCGCTCAGCAATGATGAGGATGCTATGCGGATAACTCTCCACATTCACTCTTCTACGGAATTGTCAGCCAGCACCCAAGAGAGAGAAATACTGGTTGATGGCTCTTGAATTCCAGCTGTCCTGACAATGACGGCGAAGGCGACGCGACCCGATGCACATTGGATTTGACCAGCCCGTTAGATGACCAATGGACAATTTGTCCATAGAGTATCGCCCAGACCAGCCTCGAAGAGTGGTACAGCTTCTAGGCTCGTCGTCCATAGAAATCTGAGAACCCCACAAAAGAGCCACCTAATTGACTGCCCTTGGCAGTCTACGGTCCCCCATATCAGCGTGCAGCCCTGATTTTCAATGGGAACAGGTATACAGGTTATTTATGGGGATAAAATGTTTTCTAACTGCTAATCCAGGTTATAAACTATCCCTTTATGAAAATCGGGTCAAATCTGCTCATTGCTTCATGTGTGATTTAGGAATTATTGGGTCTATCTGAGCTCGCAACTCCTTATAGAGCGCCAGTGGAAAGCAATTTGTCTATTATCGTTTCCCAGCGATGGAACGGAATGTTTACTGCACATTGATTACCAAAATTTGAAACAAAATAAGAGTAATTAACAGATGAAAATGAGTTATCCTGTGCCCAGTTGTGGGACTAAAATTGGCGGTTACTTATATATTTAATCAAGTTTTATGCAAGGTCATCAATTACCCAGAGAAACCCGGTAAAGTGATGTAGAAACTTGTTATTATATCACTTTCTATAGATACTAACCCGATTTGCTTAATGATTTGGATAGCATGTTATAAAAAAGAGCCTCTAAAGATTTAGAAACTCTGTGAGTTATCTAAAAACATATAAAATATTCATGAACGAGGCTTTATAATTACTTTGTCACGATGATAACTAATTTTTGCAATTTTCTAAGCTCGAAAAACATGTCCAGCATTTATTATAGTGATATATACGAATACATAAAATTGAAACATCTGTTTGTAATATCAAAATAATAGTATTAAAATTTTTTGTTATAAATGTGGCTGTCAAAAAACAATTTCTAAAGGCCTTGCTGGCACAATGGTTCACATATTCGCTAGAAGTTCCGGGTTGAATAAGGGGAGGGTCAATTTAGAAAATTGTGTTTTTAATATGCCTGTACTGTGTATACCTAATATGTTTCATTGCATCTCATTTAATCCCATGTTATCACATTTCATCCCATGTTATCTCACATTTCGTAACATTTAATCCCATGTTATCTCATTTCATCAGATTTCATCCCATGCTATCTCACATTTCATCACATGTAATCCCATGTTATCTCACATTTCATCACATTTAATCCCATGTTATCTCATTTCATCACATTTCATCCCATGCTATCTCACATTTCGTCACATTTAATCCCATGTTATCTCATTTCACCCCATTTCAGCGCCTGTTATCTCATTTCACACCATTATATATCATTTCATCCCATGTTATCTCATTTCATACAATTTTATCTCATTTCACATCATTTCATCTCACATTACAAATCTTTGAATGTCTCGGCTTTTCTGTATCATAATATATGTATACCAATTATACATAAAAACTTTCATATTGAATCACTCTATTTATTGCAAAAAAAAAATAGTTTTACTGGTCCTTTAAATGGTTTAAAAGATTTAAAGTAACGGAAAGCGAAATGGACTTCATTTTATACTATGTAAAAATATGAGTAGGAAGTCTGAAGTGAGTAGAAATATCATTCCCTCGGTATTCTTTAAAGTATGGCAAATATAAATCGACCCTCAATAAAATTTACCCGAAAAAAGAAATATATTTAATCAGAAAAGCAACGATGCATGCGGAAAAAATTACGTACAATCAATATAAAGAGAGATTTGCTCTAAAATTGGCTCTAAATCTGCGACCCCCTTGTTTAATTTGGCACCGCTTATGGGGAACTTTTAAAAAATAACCATTTCAGGGACGGTTAGTTCTTGCTTGAGGGTTCAATAAGATTGAACAGGCAATTTAAAGTTATAAGATTAGGCAATTACAGAAAAAAAGGTGAAACGATAGCCTCTAATTATATTAGAGTGTCATTTTTCAGGTATTTTGACCTTTTTAAGGCTATTGATATAATAACCTTAGTTCACACATTTTAATGTAAAAGTAGGCTTTTACGACACTTTTTCATCGTCAAAAACAGAAATTTGCCTATAATATTAAAGTATTAGAAGATGATTTCATATTTAAAGTTACAAGTCTACATTGCGTCTTGTTTTGAGAAGAACCCACAGATAACTCATCTTGTTATAGTTTTTTATATATGTCGGAGTGCAAGANCTGTGCTTTATGCTTCTCCGTTCTTTCTTATTCTCCGACATATATTAACACTACCGACTCGCCCCGCCTTCCCACGAGTAGAAATCTATATTATACGTTTCTGAAGTATTTCAATCAATTTTAATATACAACATTAATAACTTCTGTTCGATTACGTTCAATGAAACGTTTTTAAACTAACATGACTGAGTGAGAATATAATAAATAAATAGCTCTGCAATTTGGTACTTATTGAGTAATATAGTGGCAATACTTAAAAATACCAAAACTCATGGTGTTATGTTACAAAATGTTATGCAATATGAGGTAACTTTAGCAAGAGGAACAATTGTATGAGCATAGTTTTTCGAACTGTGCTTGTTTTAAGAGAAGTAGTGCTAAATTGTTTTACATGTATTCCGGAGTAAAAAATAAATAGACCAAGCGACCGAATGGCTGCCAAGATACGCTAGGAGAAGAATAGGAAGGCCTTTCAAAAGATGGAGAGACATCTTTTATCATAAAAGTGGCAACGAACTGGATGCAAAAGAAAAAAAAAAGTTTAAAAAAGCAGTTATAATAACAGTAATTAAACATGTTTAGAATAAGCTAATTTGTAAGTAATATAAATAAAAGGCTATTGTTTTATTTATTTAATGCTGAATTGTAAAAATTCAAATATTGAAGTAATCGTATAGTGCCAGTTGTGTATATTTACGTAGTGGATAAAATAAAACTTGTTAGTTAACATGAGTTAAAACTGAAACTAACAACTTCTATTTTACTTTACTTACTATATTTACAAAATTGTTCCGTTCGTTATACTTACCTCGTATTGCATAACATTTCGTAATATTGCACAATGTTTTTGGTATTCTTGACTATTGCCACTACATTAGTCAATAACTCCCAACATTTCGAAGCTATCAGTGTTGTCACCCAATTATCCATTGTCTAAACAAACACAGTCAGCTGAAGCGGGACATGGCTGATGCTATATCAGACTTGGCTGCTCTGCTGGGTGCCTTACGCTGTTCCCCGCCGCGGCTGTAACGTAACATGTGATAGATGGACGTAAAAATAGGCGATGGAAGAAAATCACTTTAAAAGATCCTCTATCATCTATCATAACTCTTAGATAAATAAATCAGTTACGTTAATCTAAGCGCGGTACAAGTTATTTACAACCTTCGAGAAACCGATATAAAAATCTATCGTATAAAGCCACGAACTTTACAAAACTGTATCTATAACTAGCCATTTTCACCTTTCTCTCCTTGGAATAGAGATGACTTTGGACAACGTGGTTACGTGTTTATCTCCATGAGTTTGTGTGTAATAAATCACCCGGGTTCATGGTATGGGAGTATGCTCGGGAATGACGTTTATGGCGAAAATCTCATGATTTCTACATCGAATTCCCATGATAAGAAATTGGAGTATGTATAACGCTCTCGTCACTGCTTACTCTCCAAGTTAAGCGTGATGAGCCAAGAAGCCACCAGTGGGAAGTTATATATTTTAGGTAAAAATGTATTTAGAAACACTTCATATAATGTACGGTCTCATAGGAACAACGCTTCTATGAGTGAAGAGGCTTGTGTGTGTTTTCGTCCCGCTGCTGGGCATAGACCTCCACATTGATAATAGAGAGAGGGTTTTAAGAGCATAGACCCACCCACCACACTACTCCATTACGGATTGACAGCTTTTACATACTCCAGAAATACTTCCGTGCTATACAGGTTTCCTCACGATGTTTTTCTTTGCAGAAAAGCACAATGACGGATTGAAAACAAAGAATAATCTATGCTAGATTATGTTAAACATTAAGTTTATTTGATTTCTTTAATCAAGAATCCAAATGTCCCACCACTGGGCCATCGCGGCTTTATATATTTTGGTACAAAAATATATTAAGTAATCTATATATATAAATGTAAGAGATATCCAGGTATCCATTGGCTCATCACGATATCTCTGGAACCGTAAGGCGTAGAGACTTGAAATTTGGTAGGAATATTGCCTTCGCCGAGTAGAGGGTATGTTTCTTAATTGTAAAATTGTTAACCAAAAAACATTCCACGCAGACGAAGTTACGGGTTCAGCTAGTACTATATAAATGGTCGTTTTAAGGTACTTTGATAGGTGTGACCTCGGGTCCCCAGTGGCGAGCGTGGTTACTGTGGTGGTGATCTGTCCTCATCTAGAACAATGGCTTCCCAGGGAACACGGGATGCTTTCCTACAGATTTGTACAGGTTCTGACCGGACATAGATGCTTCAGAATGTACCTGCACCAAATCGGCCGAGAGGACTCACCCGCTTGTCATCAATGCGGGGCAGCTATCGACTCAGCGTATCATACTAAGCCAGATTGTGCAACCTGGGCAACTCAGCGTCACCTTTTGGCGGTGCTGATCGGCAGCGACCTCTCGTTGGGGAGAATTATAGGCACAATGCTCTCCAGTGAGATATGGTGGGTGGAATTGACCTTCTTTTGCGAGACGTCAGTAACGCTGAAGGAAGCCCACGAGAGAGAAAGAGGGACGGATGCTTGCAGTCGATGCTTCCTTTCACATCGGTAGGAGGCCGAGTATAATGTGGCGCATGCTTGTGCACCTCCTCCCGCATCCGTGAATCCTTTATCGGATTCATCCGGAACACCAGGACAGAATGCAATAGCTGAACCCTCACTGTGTAATACGACACATTCCTGGCTGGTCGTCGGTCGGGATTGATGCCAAAATTACATTTCCCAGCAATACAAAAATACTCAGTTATCGCCAGGATAAATTAAGGTAAATGCATTTTCTAATTTGTTAGAGTCAAGACTGGTTGTTTCGGCCATGGCTTGGGTAAGAACCCCTGCCATCAAAGAAGATAAATCTCATTTCTATACGATAATATCCAGAGTCCATAAGAGGTAAGCTCTTATACGGTTAGCGCGTTTCCATCATAGACTATATCATCATTCACCATCAGATGAGATTACAGTCAAGGCGTAACCTGCCAGCAATAAATCTCTATGAAAGAAAGATGCATTAGACATTTTCAGCTTCACGTGGCTTGTTATTAGAGTCATGAGCTCCAAAAGCTGGGCAGGAATCTGGGCAGGAATCGATATTGAGCTTTCATTGCAAATCTTTTATATGTCTAATTATTGCTCAAAATTCATCAATTTGTTGTTCGATTATAGAAAATAATATAAGCAAATCTGGATTTCCCTGGATTTGGATTATCTGGGGTATATCTTGTTTCAAGTCGCAGTGTAGTAGCGTAGTGGGCATTTTGGCCTAAAAAAAAAGCTGTGGGTCGTTAATAAGCTGCTGATTAACTTTTTTTTATCAAACTATTCATTGCAAAGTCTATCGTGAGCGAAGTTGAGAGATAAAACTTGCATATTATATTATTATCTCTACTAAATGCAGCCTAAGTATGTATTTAAAACAAAATCTTAAGGTTAATAAAGTAAGTAGTTACAATGGTAACTTTAAAAAGGTAGATAGAAAAAATACTCACATACAATAATCAATTTACCAATTAAGTTGTTGATATATTATTTTTTATTAAAAAAAAAATACACAGCGTGGCAAAATTCTAGTCACCATTGAAACATAAAAGATTTATGAATGCCATTATAAGAACTTTGTTAGAACTTTTAAAGGATATTTACATAAAACGTTAATGTTAGTCATCGGAGGCAATAAATTTATTTTTTTATAGCGACACAAGAGGCCAAATAGACGATTTTACTATTTATACTAATATAATTTTGACAGTTTGTTTGTTTGAACGCTTTTAACTCGGGAACTACTGGTTCGAATTGAAAAGTTCTTATATAGTTAGGTAGCTTATTTATCAAAGAAGGCTACAGGCTATATAGTATCAAGGTTCGACAAATAGCAGTTCATTAACATTAAAAAATGTTGCAAAAATTAGAAAAAATTACGCCATATGAGAGCTTTCGTTGCGAGTGTCTGAAATAACACGATAAAGGGTACTAATAATTATTAATTTTATCTATTTTTTTGAAGTTATTAAAAAAATAATTAAATAGGGTTTTATAATAAAAGGTCGATATGCAAACTAATAATATTATATATATATACTAATAATAAATAAATATTTTTTACTTCCAGTAAACTCTTTTTGTCAATGACTCTAGGAGAAGAATCCGGCAAGAAACTCCATAGTCTTTTACTCTTTTGTTTTTATCCAGGTTAATTTAAAGAAATACACTTAGCTTTATATCGCAGAGCAGCCCTTTTTACTGACACACAACAAACTTATAATACAATAACTCGTGGTTAACGTTGATACAAAAACTCGACTAACTTTTATGACTATTTATACATTTGTCGTTAATGATGCCATTAGCATAAACCACCAATGGCAGCGTTTGGCGGAAAATATATTTCTTTATAATCTTATTTATTAAGAAACTACCATTCCCCACCAGTACTTAATAGTTAAAATTAATATAATTTAAGTAATTCTAATCGTTTATGAAACACAACAACCATTATATCGCAAATTGGCATCATTTACAATGTTTACAAATTCAGCAATTGGAATCAACACTTGTGATGTTTCAAGGTCATAGTTTTCTAAGAATACGATTTAGTCAAATGACGAACCGTACCCCTAAAATATTATTTTAATTAAAGCATTTTATATATACTAACACGAGCTTTGCGTAAACGGTTATGCAAAAATCTTGTAAGATGGAATTATTCCTCTTTAAAATTACTAAAGAAATGTCCTGTGTAGTATATTTTTTAAGATTGACTCACTATCACCTTTTCATGGTAATTAAATTTGTATCTTCTAGTATATTTATATGAATAACTAGTATACTTAGTATAATTATACAAAGGCAAACCAGCATTCGTCAGATGTAGTGGGACATTAAAGGTAAGTAGCAGCCCATTAACGTCCCACTGCTGGGCACACGCCTCCTCGCTCATATGAGAGAAGGTTTTTAGAGCATAGACCCACCACGCTGCTCCACTGCGGATTGGCAAGCATAGTACACAAGTGTACTCTCTATTCCTTCACTCTCATAGTCCGACATGACGGCAATCCGACACGACCGGAGAGAGAGATCAGGCGCAGTTAATAGTGGGACATTACCCTTAGGAAATTCTTAAAAAAGTCCTAGACGGTATATGTCTATCTTTTAATGTCGCTTCTCTATAAACCTATTTATAGAAAATTTATTTTTCTTTTATGTGACGTAAAAGACGTTATTAAACAGTAAACGATAATAAGTCTAGTAATAAAGTTTAAGATGGTATATGTCTATGTCTTAATATTGACTGACTAAGGAACTTTAACTTTTTTTCGATAATCAATTTATATCTTCTTTGTGACGCAAAAAAGGTAACCCAGCGTATAGTGGACATTTCCTCTTAAAATGTACAAATTAAGTCCTAGGTGGTATATGTCTATCTTTTAAAGTTGACTCAGTACAACCTCTTTTATAAATTTTTTTTTTTTTAACATATGACCCAGACGACGTTATAACAAGGTAAACCAGCATACACCAGGTATTCATTTCCTCTTAAAACCATTTTGGAAGATATATGTCTATCTTTTAAAGTTGTCTAATTATAACCTATTTTATGAAAATTCTATTTCTCCTATACTATGACTCAGACGACGATATAAAAAGGTAAATCAGCATAGTCCAGGTATAGAGCTCATTTCGTCTTAAAAAATCATAGATGGTATACGTCTATCTCTTAAAGTTCAGACTCACTATGACCTTTTTTATAAAAATCACATTTTTCTACTCATGTGATAGAAAGGAAATAAAATGTGTAAGCTATTACACTTACACATAGATCTAAAAAGAGAACTTCCGTCAGGTTTAGAAGACATTTTTTTTAAATGGTATATGTCTATCATTTAAAGTAGACTCACTATAACCTCTTATATGTTTATATATTTTTCTTTATAATGTAACGCAAACCAAGTTTCACGTATTAGCTAGTACGAGAATAATAGAATCTCTCTCTCTTCTTTTTATGATAATATTTTTTTTCTGCTACGTGATGCAGACGGAGTTGCGCGAGTTAACTAGTCGGATATTTACACCGCTATCGCACTTTCAAATCAATTATTTAATATATTCCATAGTAAATATTTTGATAATCAATTTGCAATGACTTCTTCATTTGTTACGAGATCGCGACACAAATTTATATAACAATAGTATTATATGTATATATATTATATATATGGTTATATATTTATGCCTCATTGGTCTAGTGGTTAGCATGTTCGACTACAGACATGGTCCTGGGTTCGAGTCCCGGGTCGGGCCCATTCGAAATCGATATTGAGGTTTCTATTAAGATTTTCTCAATATTTGCCCGAAGTTGGGAAGTTGGCGGTGTGATCCACCCCCGTGCCTCGGAGAGCACGTTAAGCCGTCGGTCCTGCGCCTGATCTCTCTCCGGTCGTGTCAGATTTCCGTCACACCGGACTATGAGAGTGAAGGAATAGAGAGTGCACTTGTGTACTATGCCTGCCAATCCGCAGTGGAGCAGCGTGGTGGGTCTATGCTCTAAAAACCCTCTCTCATATGAGGGAGGAGGCCTGTGCCCAGCAGTGGGAC
>JACTOM010000930.1:762603-781214 GCA_015832385.1 Elymnias hypermnestra | reverse complement strand
TCGATGTCGACCCCGCGGTATACTCGAGCATCTAGAACTTTCTTCTTCAGTTTTTCGTCCACAATTACAAAATCAATCATACTTCTAGCATTCCCTTCTTCCCTTGTATACACATGAATCCCCTTGTGCTCAAACATAGTGTTTGCCACAAAAAGACTATGTTCCACACATATTCCAAGCAGACTTCGTCCATTTTCATTCACCCGTTTGTCACCAAACAAACAAAGAGTCCTTTCATATCCATCGCGTTTCACACTTACCCATCCATTAAAATCTCCTAACATAATTATTCGCTCATTCGGTTCACATTCATTCAACGTATCACTTTCCCAATACTCATCTATTTCTTTTTGGGCTTTATTGGTCTTTCTCGTGCCCAGATCCGTCGGAGCATAAGCACCTAAGACAAAGATCCGAAATTAAAACATAAACAAAATTAGCCTTTTTTCTCTATATGCATTTACGTATCTAACCATTATCAGTTATAACCGATACACAGGTTTATAAACTGATATACAAAAATCTTGGGTGTGTTTGTTATCGAAATCCTCCGAAACGGCTTGATTATTGTGGTCTTATTTGTGTACATTTAATAGATTTGCGTAAAGTGTACGATTATAAAGTGTTTCTTCCCCTCCTATCCTCATCTTTGACTTTATAGACACTTTCAGATTTCATTTTGTAGTATTTTCAGGTTGACCTCATGATAATCAACTCGTTCTCTCTTTGAACCTGTCTCTCTTAAACAACACAGACAAAGTTGCCCGAATCAGCTAATATAATATAAAAGTCCCCTTTCTTCTACACGCTACATTACAAGAAACATTACTTCTTAAGTTAAAAAAAAAAACACGCAACGTCTTGAATTCGTACACTTTAATTTTGTTCCCGTGTGCAAATTAATTTGCGGATAAATTTTCCTTTATGGACATTTCTATTTCGTTTCTGTGGGGTGGGTTTTTTTGTGGGGGAGTTTAGTTTTTATCGGATGTATTTAAGCCACGGGGTCCGTATGGGGTTGACTTGTATGACTTTAATACTTCCTCCTTACACGCGTCCAAAGTTTATTGCAACGGGGATCTGAATCAGCTGTTTTATTTTAAATGCATTTGTACAATATTAAAAAACATCATAATTAACAACTCATTTAAGGGTAACTGTATACGTTTCTATAATAAACTCCCACAAGACGTTTTAGAAATGTCAATTAATAAATTCAAAGTCTTTGTTAAAAGAAAGTTGATAGAAAAATCGTATTATAAGTTGCAAGAGTACTTAGACGATAGAAACGCGTGGGAGTGAACGAACTGCTCTAATTTGAATTGAAATATATTAAACTAATATGATATTGTAATGATGATGGTAACAAAAACACCCATCTTTGTGTCAGCGTGGGGGCAGAGTCAATAAGTGGCGGTCCGGCCCGTCTCTCGGGAGTTCTCGAGCGACGGTCGGCCGGAGTTGTCTACTATTGAAACCGTCGCGTTCCTAGCTATTAGTGTTAATGAGTTTATGTAAATTGATATCGGGAACATTAAGTGATTGAACATTATAATCCGAGTTAATTAATAAAGTGTTTGATTGCACCAACATTACCCACGAACGCCCACTAGAATAAGAAATTAAATATTGGATCCAATTAATAACGATGTCGGCGGAGAACCCTACGCCCCTGTGCTTTATGCTTCTCCGTTTCTCTCTCCTATTCTGCGACATATATTATTTGACGATTGAAAAGTGCTGTAATATGCCTACTTGAATAAAGATATTTTGATTTGATTTAAAGCGCAGTGTTTTTATAATAATAATAATAACTTTATTTATTTGGTATGCCCAAAAGAAAGATACACAATTAAAATACCCTGGACTAAACTAGGTAAGCCTGACTAAGCTAAGCCTAAGTTACGACTTAGGGGTCAGTGTCTTCCCAATTTTACAATCTATTACACGCCTTTCCTATTTATTTAAGGGAAAGTTGAAAATGTAAAGTTAATTTAAAATTAAACCATAATGTGTGTGCGTACGTGTGTCTGTGTGCGTATGAGCATAATTAAATTAACATATTTTCTGTTGCATTATAGTCTACATCATTAAGAAAGATTTTTTTTCAGTGTGATTAATTTTATAATATGTTTTGCTTTATTTATTTTATTGAGATATGTAGGAATTGACGCGTTTACTAGTTCAATAGTAATGTTGCATTGTTTATCTAATATATATGCATAAATACTAAATCCAATCTTAAATATATTAAATACTAAATCAAATTTGTTTAAAGTTTCATTTTTTAAGGCTGATTATGAACTTATAGCTATTATAGCAGAAGATGATGATTGAAGCACTGTAGATATTACCTCAGTGTTCAGTACTGTTTAAAAATATCATATTGTATTTAATGAATTAATAGTGATATTAGTACTGACTGAATCAGGGAAATGTCACGTCCTCATAGAATAACAAGTACCAATAGCAATACCAATAGGAAAGGTTGCAAAATTATTTTGTGAAAGTGAAGAGATTAAAAGCACACCTGATGCGAGTGTTGAAAAGCTAATAAAACATATCTCTTTTGACTGGCAACATATCGATAATTTTACTAGTTTTGTATACGTGCAAGTACAACAATTAATTAACGAATACTAATATAGTGACATATTTGAGCAAATACTTATTGATTTTATAAGAGAGGTAAATTAGACATCCAATTTAAGTGGTCATGTAATTTAGCAAGCTCTAGGAAATATATAACAGACGTTTTCTACAATTACATAACAAAATACAGTCGGATAAATAGTTGAATCCGACTGAAGTTATACGTGACGTCTTGCCAATGCATAAATTCTTGAGGTAATTTTCCATTAAGACCGTTCAAGTTTTATGGGTTTGTAGTAATAGGAAAGCCGGTGTACGCATGCATTTTGAGAGTTGTTTCTAAGTGGAATTTTTAGTATTTGAGCCAGGGGAGTGTTTTCAAATTGCCGTAACAGTAGGGTTCGGAGGGAGGGTTTTTTATTTTAGAGTAATTTCCCATTACATTTTACGTGAGTAAGATCTGTGGGGTAGCGTTTTTTTGCATTCCCTGATACAAGCCACCATTTTGTTTTTATTATTTCAATTGTTGTATTTTTCTTACTTGCATACGAGATATATAAATTAAGACTTCCTTCTTTGTTTTAATTATAGTGTTGGTACTTCCCGGGTTCACCTTACTGACGAGGTTATCAGTGAAGACTACAAGTGATTTTTGTCATAACTTCTTGGTTTATAAATTAATATTCAAATTTTGTTTCAAATAAAGAGTTTTATTATCCTAGATTCCGTCAATTCAAATGACGTGAATGCCTGAAATACTTAAAAGCTATCTCAAAAAAAATTATATACTCTTAACAAAATCTTTTATCATTTGTCATATCGTCTTAACTAAATATTTTCGGTAAAAATCATATGTTTTCCCGTAAGACATAAAAGCATTTACGGCTAACCCGCGGCTCACTAATCCAGCACAAAAAAACACAATAAGCCATTCGGCACCGACGCGGAATTATATCGAAGTCATTTCAACCCCACGGTGATCTCTGCAAAGCGTTTGATAAAGTGGATCACAAAATATAGCAACATAAATAAAAACGGGCCCATAAGTGGTCCTTGCGGTAAGCCGTCTCGGCTCTATTGCAAAAGTGGTTTCATAAACCGTGCGAAACGCCTTCCGAGTTGTTATTGTAAAACGTGAATTATGAAAATAATAAAAAATAAAGCCGGCGGGGGTCTAACTCGAGCCACGTGGCCGCACGTGCGAAACCATCGCGCCAACCAAAATATTGAAAATTTTAACCTCACCATTGCACAGTTTGGGACCCCAACAACTGTGCCCTTTAATGGGACACGCGACTGTCTTAATTTCGGCTCCTGAATTGGACTCACTCAATTACATCATTAGGACATTGTTCAAAGAGACCAGACGTATATTAATTCATTTCTAATCAGTTATATTGCAACTGGCAATGCCCAGCGGTTTCATCCACGTTGATACCGATCTCGTGACAGTCTACTTTTTCTCTTATAGGCTGCAGCTGTAAATCAGCAATTGCTGGGCTGCAGACCTTTTCTACATTGTATATATATAGGTAGTAACTTTAGTATTTTTCATTTATAATAGCTTAAGCTTGTTTATAAATAAATCTATTGTTTCTTTATTTTTTGTTGACGATTGTGCGTGCAATGTAGAACACATTTATTTTCTTTCTTTTCTTCTTCTTTCACTTGGTCATTAATTACTTTCTTTCAGATTAGTAGATACACACGTACATTCATAATCTAATCTTTACAGATTTTACTGTACATCGAATATATATTTAACTAAAACATTTTTAAACGCGTAACATCATTTACGTAGAATGTCCCATATGAGGAAATTATAAATTTCTCCAGTAATCTTAAGCTTGATAAAAATAACAGGTATAGCTATATCCGTGGGTATTATTACTATCCTTGGAGTATGAGCTAACTCACCAGTCGCAGACCCAGTTGTAAGGGTCGCTACAATTTTATCTAGATTGACATTTTTGGTAATTTAAAAAGTATTATACAGCTATTGAAATGTTCTTTGATTAACACGACAAGGATTTACACAGAAGGTAAGGTATAAATAATATGGATTCATTATTGTCGGTACTTTTATTACCTTTAAAAATGTAAAAAAGTAGTTATAGTGGCATAACTACAATAGTGGGACATATGGTATTATGGAATTTTTTGTAGATATTAATACGTTCTATAATATTGGAGAACATTTTTTTGTTCTATTATCAATAGTTTCCGCAGCGCACGCGATGGCAGATTTTTTGTGATTAATTTTCATGCGATCGTTGTGGATTCGTCTTAGAACATAAGAAATCCTCGTAGCTATAATTTTAAGTCGTTCATTAATATCGTCATCAATCAGATATTGGAAATATTGAAGAAAACTCGTCCATTCATAAGTGATATCTAAGCGTATTTGAAAACGGAAAGATGCAAGTGATCAAGTAGTTTATCTCATGATAACTGTGGGTGTGATTTGTAACTTGACTTATAAGCTACAAAATTTGATGTCTTAAGTAAATGGCTTATTAAAATATCTTCATATGTTGTCAGAGTGCCTAAAACCTATTCAAATACTATATATAATACAGCAAAACCAAGCCTAGGTATTCTATGTGGGTCGTTAACATATTTGTCTTTATAACTTACGGCTTATACAAATTTTAAAGCAAACAAATTCTTTTCTACTAAATCATCTATTTTTTTCTATAGTGGCGATATATTTCTATTACCATATAGAATTTAATTCAAATGTTATATGCATCTATGTCTGTCTAAGTATAGTGAGTTTATGGCATTTTAATTATATTAGTAATTTCGATAATTACATTTCCCGTGTATCGACATGACTCAATAGTTTTTTAAAAATTCTTCACTAGCTAAAAAAATAATTTATTTAGACTATAATAAAAATATAAGGTAAGTAGCAGCCCATTAACGTCCCACTGCTAGGCACAGGCCTCCTCTCTCATGTGAGAGAGGGTTTTTAGAGCATAGACCCACCACGCTGCTCCACTGCGGATTGGCAGGCATAGTACACAAGTGCACTCTCTATTCCTTCACTCTCATAGTCCGACATGACGGCAATCCGACACGACCGGAGAGAGAGATCAGGCGCAGGACCGACGGCTTAACGTGCTCTCCGAGGCACGGGGGTGAATCACACCGCCAACTTCCCAACTTCGGGCAAATATTGAGAAAATCTTAATAGAAAACTCAATATCGATTTCGAACTGGCCCGACCCGGGACTCGAACCCAGGACCTCATGTCTGTAGTCGAACATGCTAACCACTAGACCAATGAGGCAGTCCTAAGTAATAAAAATATAAGTTCTCTACTAAATCTATAGATATGGTTCTGTGTATTCGTTTAATTATATTTTTCACATTGGACTATGAGAGTGAATTAATGGAGAGTGCACTTGTGTACTTTAGACTGCCAATCGGCAGTAGAGCAGTGGTGGCTCCATGCTCTAAAAACCCTCTGTCCTATGAGTGATTAGGCTTGTGCCCAGCAGTAGAACATTAATGGGCTATACATTTTTCCATTTATACTTTCCCCCTTTTTCCACTTTCAAATATGTATCAGGAACTTGCCTACGCCAAAAACTTTTAAGACATCCTTTGCAGAAACAATGTTATTATTACCTTTGTCCGCTCTCTTTGGTCCATTATTAATGCGAGTGCTAAATATATATTTGGTAAATTCGTAATTAAACGGTCGATCTCCACGAGCTCATCTCCGTTTGTCACACGGGGCATTGGATCTGAATGCGGATTATCTCCGACGCTCCCATCGCATTCATTCAATATTTATTTGCCGCTGTCGGCGTTGTATTAAGTACAAAAATTTAATACTGTTAGTGTGTACGCGACTAGCGGGCGGATTATTGAGGGTAGTTTTTTTAAATAGGGTTAGGAATTTTTTCCTCACAACGGGAGGGTCGTGATAAATGACACATGCACATTTCGAAATACCCAATTTCGGATTTAAGTCACCCCAAAGTGGCCTGGTGGTGGACAATAGAGAAAAGCTCGGAGGCGATCTCGCGCGTAATTTACACCGGCTTTGTGCTGGATCAAAAAGGGTGAAGTTGCACCTCCATCATAGCGATATTGGAAACGGTTATGGGGCTTATTAATGCATTTCTACATCAGTTTTATTTGTTAGGTTTATATTACAAAATAAGATTGCAATTGAGTACTATGGAGGTATCTGTATAATGTTTAAATAAAATTCCCATCACGAATGTACATGTCAGCATGGTCGAGATAGTATATATAAAATAAAATAATGAATAATATTTTAAACGAAGGATACGGTTCGTCATCTGAATAAATCGTATTCTTAGAAACAACGGCCTTACCATCGGTGGATTTCTTAACATTGTAATTGATGCCAATTTGCTGTGGAATCATTGTAGTGTTTTATAAATTATTAGAATTACTTAAATTGTAACTATTAAAAACTAACAGGGAATAGTAGTTTGTTAATAAATAAGATAATTAACAAATGTATTTGGTGGCAAACGTTCTCATTGGTGTTTAGACTGAATTACCCAATTTGTGAAAAGTTATAGAAGGTAGGAAAAGGTATCGTAGAAGTCAGCTCTGTCTTAGTTCTTAGTTCTCATTTATGTCAGCTACCAGTTCTTGTATTTTAAGTAAATTGCGACAGTAAATTGGGCTGTTCTGCGATACAAAGCGAAGTGTATTTCTCTAATTTAAAAACCTTGCCTTATTAATGTGTCATAATGATAATTGACACATTAATAAGGCAAGGTTAAGACTCGCATCGAAATAGCTCGAAGCACTTTTAATAAAATGAGAAAAGTTGTCTGCAATCGCAGTCTTAAGATCCCTTTACGCATTCGACTCCTGCGTTGTTACATCTGGCCCATACTTCTATACGGATGTGAAGCCTGGACAATAAAAGAGGACATCAGGAAACGTATAGAAGCGTTCGAAATGTGGGCGTTTAGACGCATGCTGGCCATCAGTTGGACTGACAAAGTAACAAATGTTGAAGTTCTGCGCCGCGTGAATCAGAAGCGTGAACTTTTGCAGACCGTCAAAATGAGAAAAGTTGCGTATCTGGGGCACGTGATACGACACGAGAGATACGAGCTTCTACAACTCATTTTGATGGGAAAAGTAGCCGGGAGAAGAAACGTTGGTCGCAGAAAGAAGTCTTGGCTGAGAAATATCAGAGAGTGGACCGGAATCGCGAGTGCCGCACAATTATTTCGCCTCGCGAAAAATAGAGAGGAATTTGCGAAACTGACTGCCAACCTTCGCTAGTCGGAGAGGCACTCAAAGAAGAAGAAGAATGATAATTGTGATCTTTTTTTTTAATTTAATGTTAATGGATGTTGATAATGCAATTGTATTTCTATGTTAATAATAACATGAATATAATTGTTTCTTGCCGGATACTTCTCAATAGTAAATACATCCCGAACAGGTGGTAGCCTTTGATGAATATTGGAAGAGAATACAGTTCTTGAAAATTGTGCATTGATTATTTTATTTCTTGGCCATTCCTTTCGCATTATTTATGGATTCACCAAAATTTTAATAGTACTAGCCTATCTCCTAGCCAAAGCCTCATTTTTGGACACTAATTGTATTTTGCTGCTAAAAGAGTGACTAGTTTAAAATTTTATTAAAACTATATTGTGCAGATTACTTTGTCGATGGCTTTGATGTATAAAGGGTCAAGTTTTTTTTGACATTTTGATGTTTATATCTCCTTTTTTATCCACCCAGGCTACCGTCTTTATTTATTAGTACAAAAGGTAGTACAGTAATAAATAAATCTTTGAAACACTGTCTTTCATATATATACTTGACTCTGTATACCTAGGGGCGTCTCTATGTTTGCTTACCGGAGTCGATATGTGTATTTGAAATAAGTTTGAATATTATTACAATTTAATTCCATTAAACGCAATAAACAATTTAATAATGAACGAAATCGATTTAATTTGCATAAATCTTCATACAAGTTGGGAACGATAACGTGTCAACAAGTTATGTCGAAAATAATGTCTCCACCACGCAAATAATTAATACAAAATGTCGTGACACTTTGACGGAATTATCTTGAGAATATGCAAACAACAATCTACCGATAAAAGTGAGATAAAGTTCTGAATAAATTAGCAGTCCAAGGAAAGCCTGTTACTTAACTTGTCTAATGGCTATTTAACTTGTATGAATATAGTTTCATTTTGGATCAAGTTTTCTATGTTCTAAACTTGGTTCTGAGTATTATCAACTTAATCAATTCCGTACGTTTTTGAAGTGAAAACTTCTATAGGTACATTCTGTACTTGTATTTTGTCAGTATTGAATGAGACTGAGCCATCACGCTCGGCTACTTAAGACCAAGTTCTAGTTAACACTCTACTTTACATTACTGAGAGATTTCCTTTATCATTAATCCCTTGTTTTGACATTCCTCATAAATGTTCCCTCTGCGACTTAAACTTACACTACTTATAACGAACGGGTTTTCCGTTATTCCAACGGAATCAAGAAACTAAATATTGCTCAAAATAAATGTGTAACTTGTCAACTCTAATGATATGCTCTAAACATCGTTTCTCTTACGAAAGAGGACACCTGAGCCTGTTACCTCTATATATCGACACCAGCTGATCCCAGCAACATCATCTTCACCACATAAGAGAGACAAAGAAAGAACAAATTTGCACAGCATAAAACAGGTTACAGAAAACCAACCTTAAAGGATAGACCTACGCGGTCCTAGACTTTTTTTAGAACTTGTAAAGGAAAACAATTCTGTTGTACATGATTTTTGCGAAACTTTAACCGTTTACGTAACGTACGTAAACAATATTCATTGATGCACCGCTTCCAATGGACTTGGTGTGGTAATATATAACCTATAGTCTCCCTCGATGAATGGACTATCTAAAATTGAAAGAACGTTTCAAATCTGGTAAGAGTCAATCTATCTCTTATGGTTTCAACACAGCTTCGTATCGGAACACAAGACTTTTGCTTGGGAGTACGTCGTTGCTGGTAGGGTGGTAACTAGCCACAGCCGAAGCCTAGCCTAGTTTTTTACGCAACCCGTTCAGATACAATCTAAACGGGAGTGTGGGACTTGCTGACAGTAAGCCAGAATACACCACTAAAATCCAGCGATACCCTCCCCATCCATAAGTGGAGTAACAGAGGATCAGTTGACGCAATCTATCCTAGTACTCCCGCTGGGATATTTAGTAAGGGGGTAGGAGAAGCGCAAATCTACGCCTCCTACCTCCCAACTTCTCGTGCCGGAGAAGAGAAGCGTCTCTTCTACTAGCAGTGTGTGTACATGTTCTATTACGCCAACGAGCCCGTAAAAACAAACAAATTCTTCAGCTTTATAACACAAGTATAGATTCATTCCCTTTTCTTACATCGATGTCAAGAATTCAAAGCGTCAATTCATTTAATACTCCTGACCGTCGAAAGTTTAAAAAGGAAATTCCTTATAAAGGTCTTTTACCCTTCTGTAATAGGCTATTTATTGCCAAGCACGGGGACACCGACACGCCATGTCAATAACGCGGTAAAAACACCCTCGGGTAAGGTAAAGAAAATGGTCTCCAAGAATGCCTTCTGAACCCTTTGACCGTTAATAAATGTCAGCCCATGTGTTGACATTTGCAGGGTAGTTAAAAAACTAATCCGATGAAAATAGTACCAGTTAAAAATATTACAGTTTGTAGACTTTTACATTTTGAATGCCTCGGTGGCATAGTTTTATTTATTACACTAGCTTGGGTACTTACTTCGAATAATAACCTACTATACTTGATTTATTTTAATATACTGACATTTAAAAAAATACCTACTAAAATATACGACATTGATAACTTCTGCCTGATTACAATCACCTAGTGTATTAAGAGTGATAATTTACATGAAGTGTTTAAAGCAACTATCGTATTTAAATTGACAAGGATTAAGCGATATCTGTTTAAATAACTTTCCAATTACCACATTGCTTAATGGATATAACGAGTAATTCCTAAAATATATATGTCAGAGAATAAGAGAGAACGGAGCAGCATAAATCACAGGGGCGTAGGGTTCTTCGCCGACATCGTCATTAATGGGATCCATTATTGTTAACTAACTCGGATTATAATGTTCAATCACTTAATGTTCCCGATATCAATTTACACAAACTCATTAACACTAATAACTAGGAACGCGATAGTTTCAATAGTTGACCACTCCGGTCGACCGCCACTCGAGAACTGCCGAGAGACGGGCCGGACTGCCGCTTATTGACTCTGCCCCCATGCCGATACACAGATGCCCCCAGCGTTCCACAGACTATTACACACGGACCAGCGATCTTCAGACTCTTGCACATATATATATCGGAGTGGTTCAATAGTCTGTGGAACGCTGTGTCGGAGTGCAATAGTTGGTGGAACGCTCGCGCCATCTGTCTATCGGCGTGGGGTAGAGTCAATGGTGACAATCCGGCGCATCTCTCCAGTTCACGGGTGAAGGTCCGCCAGAGAGCCAGATTTTGTCTAAAGTTTTGACGATTCAAAAGTGCTGTATTAGGCCTACTTGAATAAAGATATTTTGACTTTGACTATCCGGAACATTAAGTGCTTGAAAATTCTAATCTGAGTTAATTAATAAAGCGTTTGATTGCACCAACGCCCACAGTATGGAAATTGAATTATGGATGCCATTACTGGCGATATCTGCGGAGAATCCTACGCCCCCATGCTTTATACTTCCTTTTCTCTTATTCTCCGACATATATGCAATAATGGACTTTTGTAGATCTATAAAAGACAAATTATCTCAACATACATTGTTTTGTTATATCTCTACTGGATCAGATAGGTATTTCAATGAAAGCTCTCAGGCAGCTCGATTTTTCTGCTGCTTGCAACAATTACTGTTATATTTGAATCAATTTACACAAACCCTTGACACATTTTATACACAATCCTTCCTCAAGAATTACTCTATCTATTCGTGAAAGTTGCATCAAATATCGTACAGTATTTTTTGAATTTATGCCTAACAAACGGATGATATGAAAGATCTTGTTTTGTAAGATAAGGTAGTAGATGGAAAAGGATACAGGCTGATTTTTTTGTCGGTTCTCTTCATTGTAATTTTTCGTTGTAATTGAGTTCAATTAAAAGCGTTATTTTTATTATTTATTTAATATCATCGTCAGTCTTACGTTTAAATAATGTAATGACGATTAAAAGGCGTTGTAAAGGTCTACCTACAAATTTCCCTAATAAAGTAAGAACTTCACATTGAAATAAACTATTTACATGTAAGTCGAAAGGAAAGAATTAAGTTATTAGTACTGTAGCATTTAAATGGTTGTTTATTTGTGTGATAAGTTTGAAATACACCCATTACGGCTGTCGAAATTGAAAATTTTACGCACGGCACCGTAATTACGAGTACACAAGTTGTCGATGTATTTCGGTCGGCACGAGAGTATGCGTGCACCTTGTACTTTGACGGCTATCGAAAACAAAAGAAAGTATTTATAATTGAAAAGTACAACAAAAGATATCTTTTGAATCTATAAAAAGAACTACTTCTTTTATTATGTAATTAGTCTACGTCAGGGCATCGGCAACCTTGTCTTATTAGAAGGCTACGATTGTTACGTATACATTATATGANACTAGGCGCGGACCGCGGTAGCAGGGGCTTGCGTAACACACGTGCTAGTAACGTTATATAGATATTGTCGCAAGCTAAAAATGTTATGACAATATTAGTTCGTGCCACAAATGTTATGACGATATTAGTTCGTGCTACAAATGTTATGACGATATTAGACCGTGCAACAAATGCTATGATGATATTGGTTCGTGCCACAAAAGTTATGATGATATTACTTCGTGCCACAAATGTTGTGAGTGTATTGGTGCGAGGCACAAATGTTATGTTGATATTAGACCGTGCAACAAATGCTATGATGATATTAGTTCGTGCCACAAATGTTATAAGTGTATTGGTGCGAGCCACAAATGTTATGATAACAAAAAAAAACAGAATACCCGACTGAGTTCGTTGTGGGCTCTTCTCGGATCGGAGCGCGAAGGAACCCTCGTAACTTTAGATTTTAAGTCGTTCTGGAGTATCATCATCAGACGTACATTAGAATTAGAGTGTGGAAAAAAAAGAAAAAAAAAATATTTGACGCATCAAAAGTGCTGTAATATGCCTACTTGAATAAAGATATTTTGATTTGATTTGATTTGATAATATCAGTTCGCGGTACAAATGTAATGATGGTATTGGTTCGTGCCACAAATGTTATGATGATATTGGTTCATGCCACAAATTTTATGATGATATTGGGTCGTGCCACAACTTTTATGAAGATATATGACCGCGCCACAAATGTTATTTTAATTATGTTTTCTCCTATACTTTGATTTATAATTACAACGTCAATATTAAATGTAACACACCGGGAAAGGGCCTGATAACCGGAAACCATTTAACGTTTCCTAAATTTTGCCTTTCATGAGTTGAGGTCGGGACCTCGAGTAGTCACATTATTGAGCCGGTGAATCCGTCAATTTATTCTCAAAAAATCAAATAAGTATCAGCACCTAAATCAAAATCTCAATTGATAGATCGCAGATCAAACAAGACAACTACGTATACACAGTCAAAGTTGTCAATATGCCTTCATTAAAACAAGCAAGTGATAGCAAAAAATGGACAAAAGGACATGCCCGTTTGTGGTAAGTTATTTAATAATGATTACTATAACATAACTTAGCGTAGATAAAAAAATTTACATGACGTTTAACCAATTTCAATAATATTAATTACAGAGATATGCAATACTTGAAATACGCACGCATACAGTCACAATTGTAAATAATTGTATATTAAACGTTATAGCATTTCATACTTAAAAATAAATAAAGAATTTAATATTTTTACCTGATTTTCAAGCTTTTTTTATACTATATTTTGTATCATTCTAACCATTGCTTAAATTATAAAGTTAACTGTAATCTCACACCATGGTAATTATGGTAAGTGATGGATAGAGTCTATGATATAAAAGCATTAATGTAGTAATTATTGCAAGGCATTAATTGGTGTAGTGAATGCAAATTTTTTTCCTAATAGTATGGTCACCAGCTAGTATCAAGGCCTTCCTCCTATCCAAAATTAAGGAATTTTAGGACTTTATTTAAATACTTAATAAAGTTATTTCAACGTTGTACTTTATTTAATTATAAAAATAGTGACATAATTATAAAGAAAGCTAAGTTTGCAAAAGCTCAATTTAAAAGTCAAAATAAAGGAAAGACTACATGATGACCTTCTGTCAATATGAGACCATTCCAGGTCCTTCTGTGTTTATAACTAAGGCTTTCGCTTATCCCATTTACCCATTGACTATATCTTTCAATTGCAAATGAAAAGAACCGACTCTACCCGATGAAACGTTATAAACACAAGCGTGATGGCTTAGTCTTATTTAACACCTACACAGTGTGCCTAACAAAAGTTTACACTTGGAATACGTTCAAATTTAATAAGGCTTTTAACTTCGCAGCTTCTATTTTTATAATTACTGATAATAATGTTACATTAAATAATAAATAAGAACATAGCAGTGACACTTCGACTATAACTATCTCGCTGTTTTAGTAGATGAGAGCCGAATTTACTCGAACGAGTGTTACATCGCCAAGCGTGACGGCTCGAATTAGGTAAACTTTTGTTGATTGAGGTGAGATTACTCTCAAACCTCTTAACGTGTCACGTAATTAACCGATGCCCCCTAAACAATGAAAGTGTAGTGTATATCATTAAATGATATCTCCCGATCAAGGCAAGATGTCGTTCAAGTAATCAGTTGTTACACGCCGGTGTCACGGCACTCGGTATTATTACGATCCAACGGTCGGCGTACACCTTGTGGACACCTTGCGTATAACGTCCTGATACACAAAGATATCAATTATAACCCAAGGAAACGAGCTAAAAATTAACCATACAAACATGAAATCAAACCTTAGGGTGTAGTTGAAAAGGTTGAAATTACTGTAGACGATAAATTGAAGCGGAAAGATGTTACCACCCTACCTGTAGATTTTATTAAGTCAGGTTTTTTACAGTATATTAGTGGACACGGTTGTCTTACGGAATTAGTGGAGTCGGTTTCGGCCAATTTGAACGCTCGACCAGGAGCCGTTGAGATCTTATTCGATAACAATAGCGATAAAGGTTGTCCGTCAATAGATTGGTGTATTGGTGCCTGTCACGCTGTTGGTTTTCTATGGACGGTTAATAGACAGTTGAGGTGTTTTTTTTTAAAGTTTAATTGACGCTACTAATTAGCTGTGACCAATTGTTTAATACTCGTAATTCAAAATTGTGTGGTAGTTTCAGGAAATACGTTCTTAATGAGCATCTGCATCTATAAATGCTCATCATCTAGTGCCTTCTTCAAAATGAAACTGGGCACACTCTTTTAAATTGTGCGTAGTTATGACTGGTCCACTCACGTATATCGGTCATCCAATGTCGCCTCGGTCTACCAGGTGCTCTTTTTTCCGACATCCGGCCCTCCAGGATCAACCGTGGGTACTCAAATAGGGATCCTCGTTGAAGATGTCCGAAAAAAGCCACACGATGGTCGTCATAAGCATGCGGCTAATTTGCGCTCGTTTGAAGACTACAGCATTTGAGACGAACTGGTTCCAAGAAATCTTACACATTTTCCTTAGAGCCCACATCTCAAATGCTTGGAGCCGCTTACTGCTTTACTTCTTAACGACCCATGTCTCGCAGCCATATAAAAGTGTGGACCAGACATAACATTTTAGAACGCGAAGTCTTGTTACGAATGGGATTTTGGGGTCACACAAAACTTTACTCATTTTATAGAAGACGGCTTTTACCTATAAATGCTGCATAGCACTAAAGTGTATTGTGTTAGAGATATCGTAATGACCCAGCTTATAATTATTGTCTGTAATATGCTAAAAAATCTTTAGAGTGTTTAATCTAAGCTTGATTGATTTTGACTTTTAATGGCCGATGACTAATGTAAATAATACTTGTATTCTAAATTGTCCCCTGGAATAGGATATTACAGACTTACATGAAACAGTTTTAACCAATGTAAAGCGTCACAAGTTATCTAAATATAGACATTCAATAGCGTTATATTAAAATTATTATTACTTAGCAGTTAATGTTTGAAGTTTTTAAGTAAAAAATGTATGAATGTTAGGTTTCAGAAGGGCATCAGAATTGAATATTATTAAAGATTACTTTCAAACGAACAATAAAGTGAGTAGGGTTGGAAACATATCAGCCATTTTCACCGACAATGCATTAGAAGTGTCTTTGGGCGTTAGAATTAACCTTCTATTAGGTTAACAATATACTCGCATTTGTATAACAAATATATCATAGCTAATTCTCCTCGCAAATGGAAATGGATCTCTATTAAAAGAAAGAGTCCCACAGGGTTCCGTATTAGGACCTTTTCTGTATCTCGTTTATATTAATGATCTTTACTTTGACAAGGATGTTTTTTGCCGTTTATTCATTGCTAATTATTATTTAACGTTAATCTATAAGAAAGGTATACACTAACAAATGGTTTATTTATTTAAATATAATTGAAAATTGTTAAGCGAGGAGTCGCAGTCACTTTAATTAGATTTGAGAAAGTCATTAGAATTGAGACCTAAAAAGATATGTACCTTTAAAGGAGCGAGCCCTTAAGTGCATCTCTAATCTAAAGATGAAGTAAGCTACTTAATATGCCAGCCATATCGTATACATTTGAACCAATACAAAAACTGGTTTCACAAAGCAGTCCCGGGTGATTGAGCCAGTACAATATAATCTATGTTAATGAATAATTACTATGTTAAGTGGCGTGCTTTCGTAGCGACTCGTTACGCACTGCGAGCGAACTGCCTGGTTACAATGTTATGCCCCTAAATGGGTCAAAACACGCAATTCACGAAAATAATGCTCCTGCTTATTACGATTACGGTGAAAACTGTGTATACAAGGTGAATTTGTCAAACGACTAAATAGTAGACAGAAAACCCACTAACGTAAATTCCGCTACTGCGTCTAATCTTTGTGAAGTTAGTCCGTTGGTGATGAATCTGTCAGAGGTTCGGAATATTGATTCTACCGAGAAGATCCCGATAAGAATGTTGATAGTTACTCTTTTAACAACAATTTTTACAAGAATGACATAACGAAATTAACAGCTTTTAACTTAATGCATAAAGCATATACAGTAAAACAAAAAACACGCTCTTAAATGTTGTCGATCTTTGTATGATTGTTTCTACAAATGTCTGAAAAGGCAGGTTAATTTTATTTCAGAAAAAAGGCCATTTTTAATTACATCGCGTGGAACAGTTTTACATATAAAATGACTCAACAAGAAAGAAGAATTACTACTAATTATTTATTGCTTAACAATGTAGTACGTGTTGTGGGTAACTTTAATAACAAATATGATTTGCATGTCCAGTACGACTTACGTATTGTTTGAACTTTTATGTAACAAACGTATGCTTAATACAGAAAATGATTCCTTTTGTACCCTGAAAGTCTAGATGGTATGGTCAATGCATCTAATAGTTTTATTCTCAGCACCTCTAAAATGGTAACAAAGAATGTTAACTGAAAATCACATGTAACAATTTATGCGAACACGTTATCTCTACGCGTAACACATTCAATTACGACAAAAGCCAAAAAATTTGAATGAAATAACAAAATTAGTGGACAAATTTACGATTGCGTGCCAACCGTGCAGGTGGAACAATTCAGATTAACACGTTTGGCGGAATTAATGACCTCATAAAACACAAATACCTACCAGTGGCGTGAAATATTACTGGACGTTTAACTTACAGAATACTTTTCGATACCGATTTCTTTTAATTTTTTTACATAGGTTTTTACTCCAAATAATACCTGTTGCTAGCCACAATAGTGGCTGTTGATATTAAAGAGAAGAGAGAACATTCTTGAAGGCCTTATAAAAAGTATTTTAATCAAAGGTTTGTTAGAATATTCATGCGTTTCTGTACTCCTTGGTTGTCTTCTTCTTTATACTGGATATAAGCAACTGTTCAAAGTCAAATCAATAAATCAGTTAAAATTTTCGATAAGTAAATCAGTTGAATCGTCAATGTGAGCCCCTTCGTAAGCTCACTCTTGCGAAGACTTGCCGGTTCAGGATAAATGAAAATGCCACCAGATTCTTCACTCCAACGCTCCGCCGCCTACTTGTCACCAATTTACTAACTGTTGTTTGCAGGAAACCCGGAAACAGGAACAGGAATATGGTTCGCCGAAAGTGGCTATCTAATGTATGTTTTTTACGACTGACAAACGTGCACTATTGTGACAAGCAAACGACGGGGGTTATCGATTTATTGGATAAAATCTGATTCCTATGATTGGCGTTTTATTTATTACCAATCACAGGGACTACATTAATTACAAAAATAATTCTATTTTTAGAGATGACAAATATTGTATACGCTATAGCTACAACGTTATATACATACTTATAAATATCGGACTCTAAGTTAAAACAAAATACTATACAAACGAACGATGTTTAACAATATCATTTAACAATATTAGTTAAATTAAAGGGAAAAATAGATTTACAAATTAAAAGGGAAAAAAGTCGCGAACAGTCAATAATAATTTTTCGTACATTTCTGACTGATGATGATATTACAGAACGATTTAAAATCTGCAGTCACAACGAACTCAGTCGGGTTTCCTTTTTCACCATCAACATCAATTTTAATTTATATTAATACATACATACATACATAGCATCACGCCTCATTCCCATAGGGGTAGGCAGAGACAACATCCTTCCACTTGCCACGATCCTTGCATATCTCCTTCGCTTCTTTCATTCTCATTAAACCTTTCATACAAGTTCGTCGGTTTAGAGTACTCTTGACCTGGCC